>CM035432.1:55040890-55308390 GCA_020310875.1 Ceratopteris richardii | reverse complement strand
TTATTTATGTTTTTGCTTTTCTAATATCTTCTCTCTTTAATTTTGCAAGAGATTTTGTGATCATCTTTGGAAATTCGAGGAAGCACAACTTCAAGTGGATTTTGACGACCATGTTTCAAACAATTACATCAATGTAAGTGATTTTTTTGTTTTCGATTGACATAGAGAGAGACAGAGGGAGAGAGAGAGACATATACATACACACTCACATATGTATAAACACACACATGCATATCCATACACACATACACACATACACACATGCATATGCATACACACATACATGCATATGCATACACACATGCACATGCATATACACATGCATATGCATATACACAATGCATATGCATACACACATACATGCATATGCATACACACATGCATATGCATACACACATGCATATGCATACACACATACACAATGCATATGCATACACACATACACAATGCATACACACATACATGCATATGCATACACACATGCATGCATATGCATACACACATGCATATGCATACACACATGCATATGCATACACATGCATATACATACACACATACATGCATATGCATACACACATGCATATGCATACACACATACACAATGCATACACACATACACAATGCATACACACATACATGCATATGCATACACACATGCATGCATATGCATACACACATGCATGCATATGCATACACACAATGCATATGCATACACACATTTATATGCATAGACACATACATGCATATGCATACACACATGCATATGCAGACACACATACACAATGCATACACACATACACAATGCATATGCATACACACATACATGCATATGCATACACACATGCATGCATATGCATACACACATGCATGCATATGCATACACACATGCATGCATATGCATACACACATGCATGCATATGTATATACACATACATGCATGCATATCCATACACACATACACACATGCATATGCATACGCACATGCATATGCATAGACATGCATATGCATACGCATGCATATGCATACACATGCATATGCATACACACAATGCATATGCATACACACATACATGCATATGCATACACACATACATAATGCATACACACATACACAATGCATATGCATACACACATGCATATGCATATACACATACATGCATATGCATACACACATACACAATGCATACACACATACACAATGCATACACACATACACAATGCATACACACATACATGCATATGCATACACACATGCATGCATATGCATACACACAATGCATACACAAATACACAATGCATACACACATACACAATGCATATGCATACACACAATGCATATGCATACACAATGCATATGCATACACACATGCATATGCATACACACATGCATATGCATACATACAATGCAATGCATATGCATACACATGCATACACACAATGCAATGCATATGCATACACACATACACAATGCATACGCATACACACAAACATGCATATGCATACACACATACACATGCATATGCATACAAACATGCATATGCATACACACATGTGTATGCATACACACATGTGTATGCATACACATGCATATGCATACACATGCATATGCATATGCATACACATGCATATGCATATGCATACACATGCATATGCATATGCATACACATGCATATGCATATGCATACACATGCATATGCATATGCATACACATGCATATGCATATGCATATGCATACACATGCATATGCATATGCATACACATGCATATGCATATGCATACACATGCATATGCATATGCATACACATGCATATGCATATGCATACACATGCATATGCATATGCATACACATGCATATGCATATGCATACACATGCATATGCATATGCATACACACATGCATATGCATACACACATGCATATGCATACACACATGCATATGCATACACACATGCAGATGCATACAAACATGCATATGCATACACAATGCATATGCATACAAACATGCATATGCATACATACATGTATATGCATACACACATTGGATGAAATGGTATCTTCACATTGGATCAGATGGGATCTCCACGTACACCTTGGAGAGTGCATGACCATGACGACTCCAAAATATATCACATACCTAATGGAGCTCCAGTCATGGATGCAGTCGGGAAGTCAATGTGTCAGTGCATTCGACAACTTTGCTCCATAGATTTTGGACATTCCGTAATGCTAAAATAGAGCGAACAGGAGTAAGTATCATGTTAATTATTGAATTTGTTTATGTTCAGCACATCATGTATGTTCATCTAACATTTTGCATATTTATTTATAGGAGTTGGCAGTGGGTCGTCCTCTGATGCGAGCTGAAGAATCTTATGGATATCATCATGGATTGGCTGCACTGTTGCAAGACTTAGAGGGACGCGGTGCAATCATTTCATGGGAGAAATATTCTATGATTAGGTAAAATTATAGCTTGGTTTTGTATTTTTAGTTGTTGTTTATAAATGTCATGTCAATTTGTCTTATTGTACACATGCTTTGTTGCCGGATTGCAGGTGTAAATGTTTTGATCCCCTTACGTATATGCTTTGCCAAAATTTTGTATTACACTCCTATGTGGCAATGATGTACTATAATTTTGTATTGGATTCCTATATGGAAGTGCTTTGTCACATTGCCACAATTTTGTATTACACTCCTATGTGGCACTGATGTACCATAATTTTGTATTCGATTCCTATATGGAAGTGCTTTGTCACACTCTTGTACATCCTTCATTTATGGAATATACAACTTTTTGTACATGATTCATGGTTCATTTTTGCTCATATAAAATCATGTTTTGGTTGCCATTACAGTACATAACACATGTACTCCGTTTAGAGTTGGGCAGAGAGTATTGTCTTTTGCTAAACAACATCATGTTGTAGCAATAGACAACACACTCTGCCCAAAAAAATTTGTGCAGATATGGTAGTTGGTATCGGCGTCGGTACGCCGAGTAGAGTCGTCGGTATGGGCATCGGTACACCCAGCAGAGCCATCCGTATGGGCATCGGTATGAGCGTCGGTATTACTGACGATTATACCGATGCTCATATCAACGCCCATACCGATGCCCATACCGATGCCCTTACCGGCGTTATGTTTCCGATGCCCATACTGACTGTAACACTAACATCGTGAAAAAATTATGCCCATTCATTTTCCTCGGCAGCAGCCTCGGTATACCCTCGATATGTTGTAGTGATGGTTTTTCAAACATTTTCAATGGTCATACCGATGCCGAGGCATAACCATCCATATGGACAACATCGGTATGCCCCTCATATGTTGCAGTGGAAAACTCCCTAGTTTGATACAAATCCTACAAGTTTCTCACTCCCCTTCATTCGACAAGAGACCAGCATGATCTAGATTCAAGACTTCAGTGCATGTTCCTCTCTGACCAAACACTGGACCATTGCAGTTAAGAAGACTCAAGACATTCTGCTCAAGACTTAAAGGGAACTCCAAAACATCGAGCAAGACATAATAGAAAAGCTTTATTGGAGGCTCTAGAGGCTCGAGTCTGAAGTCAACAAAGGACATTCCCACCTCTAGAATGGCCTCAAGAAGATTAGAAGCATCCTTAAATATGAGGAGGAAATAAAAAGAAAGAATTTTAAAATCTACTATAAGGATTGGTGGGCAAGAAAAGTGGAAAAACCAAGAAAGGAATGTAGTCTTCTCGGAACAAACAAAGAGAATATGACACATATTGTCAACCACTTTAGTTAGCTGCTGGGAGTAAGCATGCCACTCTCTTTGAAGAGACAAAATTGCATAGCCACCATCCGTACAATAAGAACCTGGATGATACCAAGTAACATGGTGCCGTTTCTTAATTGTCCTTTCATTGACACAAAAAATTTAGAAGAAAAGTTTTGGTGACCCTACACTTGGTTTTCCATGAGTTTGTTAATCACACTGTTTTGCTGACTACTTACAACCCGAAACATGGATTACAGAATGGGTTCTTGGGTCGCAGCCATATAGATAACTATAGATTGTATTAATTTTCCACTACCACACACTGCTTACAGAAGAACATTTTAATAATGTAGTTCAATTCCAGAACATTAACTTAACAATTCCATTAACTTCATCACTACTTTTAGCGCAAAATTTCTATAATACTGCTTCCAACTTCACCGTGTATGTAGAATCACCTAAACTTCGACTTCACCACAATATTAACCTCACTGATCACATAGAGATCCATTAACAAATAACGGACAACTGATAGAACAAAAAGGAATAGAATGCACTGAATTTGGAAGAATACGCTCTCTGCATTAAGATTTTTTAGGCCGACTGAGTCACACCAACTTGTCGCCTCACTTCCTCTCTCATCAAGAACATTCATTTCATTAATAGATTCATTGAAGAGTTAAGGCATTTCACTCAAAATGAAAGAATGACAAAATTAAGTATTGTTGCACCGCACTGCTTAACATTGGCATGCATGGTGGTCAAACCCTAATTGAAGCAATCCTCATTAGTAATTCCTTGTAAATACAATGTCTAAGCTTCTTCAAAACTTCTTTTGATTTTATTCTTCAGAGTTTTTAATAACTTTTTAATGACATTTGCATCCAGTAGTTGAGCTTCAAAACTTGAACTACTTTCTTTCACAGCTTGAGTAAGCAAATTTTGACTTTGTGCCTCCAAAAAGGCTTCATGCAAATAAAATTCATTTACATCAAGTTTCAATATTTTCATAGCCTCTTCAATAGACTAGTGTTTGGGTTCCTCGATAAGAAGTGTTTTTTGTATGTGGCTATGATGTTTGTGCGACTAGAAAACCTTTTCTTTTAGAATTTTCTTCTCTAAGAGGAGTCGTGAGAGGCATTCACTAAGCTCGGGCTCTAGTGGAGACTGATTAGCTAGAAGGAATGCTTCCTTGTGCTCGTAGGAGGCATGTAGCTTATCCAACTACTCCTCCAACATAGTCCAATAGGGAAACACTCTTTCTTTTGAAGCCATCAATGATGTCAGGCCGTTATGACACATCCTCAGAAGGTGGGAGCTCTGTGGCATGCCTTTCTTTTTATTATGTAGCTAAGAAAATTATAACTCTCTCCTTGTCATCTGATTTAGCTTGTTAGGTTCTATTCATTTGTTGCAAACTATGTGCTCATCCTTATGCATGAGAATGGGAGTGGTGTCCACTATAAGGGAAGGGATCGGACATGGCGGGCATGCCTGTGTTGCAAGGAATCAAATGATCTTTAGCTATATATTGTTGCTTCTTGAGATCTTCAAAATCTTTCCAAGGAAAATTAGAGTCGGCAATAGGATTAGAGGACACATCTCTTGTCTTTGGTACTTGCTTTGTCACTGGTGCACAAGTCATTGCACGTGTCAAAGAAGACTAGTGATCTATTAAAGGTTGTAAGTAAACTAACCCAAGAGATAGTAAATCGCCATTGAATTTCAAAAAGTCATCTTCCTTTTCATCCATCAACCCATCCAACCTATGAACTGCTTTGGCAATGTGAGGAAGTGCATGAAATTTTGGCATATGTTGCCTAGCTCACCACAAAAGTAACATCTGACGAGCTCTTGGGGTACGAAATTGGATGTTTCAATTAGGACCATATGGGTTATTGTTATAAACCTTGCTGCATCCTTGGTTGGTTATACCTTTGATATTGGTTATCACATATCTCTCATGGTACATAGGTATTGGATGATCCTTGATCATGAACTATTGCATTCACGGTTACTCGATTATGAGCTTTCGCATTATACACACAATATGTTGTGTCATGGCTGTCGATATTAAAGATGGCACAATGCACTTGGTTCGACCTGTAATTCACTGCAATATGTCCCAAATTCTTACATTTCACACATAATATTTGTTTTTGCCCTTGTCCTTTGAAATTGCAACCCATTTGAGGTCTTTAGCAAATCCCTCAACTTTATTTTATAGTTGTAGTGCCTGGTCTACTATAGTATCTAGAGGCAATTCTTTAGTGCTTTAAAAACCATTATGTTATTACATCATCCCATGACTTACTTTTGATGGATAACTGTCTTAAATGCATTTGGAAAATTGTAGCATAATCGTGGGTTGCCTGGTCGGGTTTTTGCCTATTCTTTTGTAGAAAGTCAAAAATCTAGGCTAGATTTTTTCTCAACTGAAATCTTTGTAAGAATGCATCCTTGATAGCTTTGTACTCCATGAAATGATCTATGTCATAATTTTCCATCCACTTTGTTGCTTCACTGACCAATGTTGTTTGAATAAGTCTAGCTTTGTCTCCATCATTCACCGTAAAATTGATTATGATTTCAAAAGCTTCAAAATTAACTTCAAATGCCCATAGGTGAGCATCTTGATCATCCCCAAGGAATCCTCAAAACTTGGTATAAGTGAATCCCATTGTATAATATCTTTTCTGTTCATCATTTGCCATTCTTTTAATGTTAGATTTGGCCACCATAAGAGGAAAGTTTTTGGTGCTAGTTCCAATTATTGCTCGTGATTCCCGTGATTCTCTATCCTGATTCTCTTCTTGCCACTTCTTTAAAGTCTCACTTGCTTCAGATCTCTTTGAACGTCCTGTTCCAAACCACTTAGATAGATAATCTCCTACTCTTTCATTAGGTGTTCGATTTCTAGGAGCTTTTCCTCCTTTCACTTGTCGTTTGCCTTCACTCTCCAGTCTTTCTACTGATTTTGACATTGGAATATTAGTAAGATCTATGGACTCTTCTTGGTTGTATTGGAAACAATGTCATATAGTACATTGTGCATGAGTGCTATCCATTTTGCTCAGGTATCACAACATGAGTAGCTATAGATTTATTAACCTCTACAAGCAAACAGCGCCAACCCTCGTGGCTAGAACAAAACCCTCATATCGCAGTGGTCCAGGTTCGATACCTGTCGGCAGTGGTAAACGCGTGTTTTTTTATTAAGCTTTTTCAAAAACATAGGGGCAGCGGACAACATCAATCGCATTGATGAATACATCATGCATTGTTCGTTAAAAGCCACGATTGCATTTTTGTCTTGGATGATTGTGCTTTATTCAAAAATTTTTGGAGTGATTTTCAAGGTATCATCAAAGCTATATAAGAAGAGCTTGTCTCATTATCTAGATATCCTACACCTTTTAAAACACAAGCTTTGGAGCTTTGGTCCCTCAATAGAGGAGGTGTTTCTAGCACATGGGTCAGCCATGTTGCACTCTTGGAGCATGTTGCGGAGCAGCTATGGAGTTCTTCTTGGAGAAGAAGAGTGTGCTCACACTCTTGCTTATGGAGAAGACTTACCTATCAACAGCTTGGTGGTGTGGATCGGCCATTCACATGATGTATTTGAAGACTATCTTCTACATGAAGATTTTGGGTTACTTCAAAGACATTGGATGGTGGTTAACATAAGATTTACATCTTATGTTAAGAATTTAGGTACATATTATCTTTTTGCACATGCATACTACGTGAAGTATATGGAAGTGGCATCCATATCAGGAGGAGTCCTATTCAACATAGGTACAAGAGAATCAGTACATGTATGCTTTATGCATATTTGGATGAGGTGTTTGAGAAGGTATGTTCATATGAGTTTGAGGATTTCTGGCAGCAAACTTGTTAGCATGCTATGCTAATTTTGTAAGTATGTGATCTTTCACACACGTATCTGACTTAGGGTCTTCCATAGCCTAAGTTGATATGAGGGTTTGATGATTATCAGTTTTAGAGTCATCCTTCCTCTTTTCGTCACTCATATTCACTCTTCTACAACCTTTTAGGTTACACATCTCATGTATATTCAGAACTCCCACATTGTAAATTGACATTTGTATATATGATAGTGTGAGCAAGCAATGGCTTACATAACACTTTACACATGTTGTCTAATCTTTCTCTATCTTTGTCTCATCATTTGTATGATTAAGTGTGGTATGTTCATGTTTTTTCAATATTGGAAGATTGCTGAAATTTATGTTGTAAATCATGGACTTATGGAACCATGGACATGTGGTATTGTTGGAGTTCGACATCTGCCAAAGCACGCCAACAACACAAGGAAAAAGAAGAAGCTTCGAGCACAACACACAATAGTGAATGCATTACTAGAGAATGTACAAAGTTAAGTAGCCCATTACGGTAATAGGCGTATATACAAGCTGGGGGAAGAAACCTCCTAAAGAGGGAAAAAAGTGCCCTAGTGGTCCTAGTGTGTTCACACACATCACTACATAAATATATCAACAAATCCCCCCTGGGAGTGATGCGGTGAACAAGGAGCTAGCACTCATGTATAAGGAAGTGCCAAGCTATGTGAAAATCACTCCACAAAAGGAAGTAAGCCCAAAGCTTTGTGAAAAGCTTCAAACTTCTCCCTAGGTAGAGCCTTCGTGAAAAGGTCTGCAATGTTCTCCTGCATGGGCACATATGCCAAGCTGATCTCGCGAGCAGAGAACCTCTCCCTGACATAGTGATAATGCACCTCAATGTGCTTACTGCAAGCATGGAACATAGGGTTCCTCACAATTGCCAATGTGCTTTGACTGTTAGTGAAGATGGTGGTGGCATAAGTCTGCCCAACACCCAAATCAGCCATAAGGCATCTGTGCTCAACCAAGATATACATGAGCTACCAAGCATGAAGCAAAAGCCACTAATGGACACACGAGTGTCATAGCAACCAGCCCAATCAGAGTCAGAAAAACCATGCAAGTCTGGCGGTAGTGATCCCCCCTTGGGATAAAACAACCCAAGTAGCCGAGTACAACTCAAATAGTGAAAGATGTGCTTAACTGCCTGCCAATGCTTGACTCTTGGGCAATGCATAAACCTACTCATCTGGGAGACAACAAACTAAATATCTGGTCGAGTAATGCATAAGTAAATCAAGCATCCAATAGCCTGCTGATAGAGAACAACATCAAATGCATCTCTAGAGTCATGAAGACTCAATCCTAAACCTATCTCCATAGGAGTGGCAATAGGCTTACAATCTTCAAGGCCAAAATGCTGCAATAATGTGTCAATATATTTCGTTTGACACAAATCCATTCCACCATCAACTTGCATAGACTGAATGCCCAAATAGTGATGCAAATGACGGAAATCAGACATCTCAAATGAGGAATGCAAATCAGCCTTAAAATCAGCAATATGCTTCTCAATAGGACCAGTGAGCAGCATGTCGTCAACATAGACAACAATGATCAGAAGCACATCATTAGCATGCTTAACAGATAAGGTGCTTTTAGTTGGATTGTTCTAAAAACCATGTGCAATAAGATAGGCATGTATCTTCTCATACCAAGCACGTGGTGCTTGCTTTAAACCATATAATGCCTTCTTTAACCTGCACACATGATTTTCATGCCCTTTTTGCACAAAGCCACAGGGCTGAAAAACATACACTTCTTCATGCAAGTCACCATTCAAAAATGTTGTTTTAATGTCCAACTGATGTACATTCCAACAATGATGAGTTGCAAGTGCACAAATGCTCTGAAAGAGTAGTCATACGGCATGTAGGTGCAAAGGTCTCATGAAAATCAATGCCTATTTCCTGTGTATAACCCTTTGCAACAAGCCTAGCCTTATACCTGTCAACTGTACCATCTGGTTTATGCTTCAGCTTGTATACCCACTTTGTGCCAATGGCCTTCTTGCTAGGAGGCAACTCACATAAAGACAAAGTACCATTCTTCATTATAGCATCATATTCAGATTGCATAGCAGCCATCCAATTTTTTGAATTTTGTGCTTCATCAAACGAAACAGGCTCATTCTCATCACAGAGACGAGATGCAGCCATAGCATAGAAATCTGATGCAAAAGAGGCACAATGAGAGCCTCAATGAGTACGATATGACAGAGGTGCATCTAATTTGTTGTCACACAAGGTCTACACCAGCCATTTTGGCATAGTTCTTGCCTGCTCAATATCAGCTCTCTCATCAATAAGTGCATCATGTACATCTGCATCAGAAATGGAATTATCTGCATCATCACATGAAACCTGCAAAGGTTGAGAAGTTGCCTCATTAGGAACAGCACTAGACTGTCCACCTTTAAAAAGAGGTAGCAAAGTATCATACATGTCTTTGGAGCTAATAGATTTCTCCTTAGTACATGAAAGCAATGGCTGAATAGCATCTTCCACAAAAACATCACGGCTAACCAAAATGCCTTTAGTCTGTGGATGATACAGATGATAGCGTTTACTTTCAGAACTGTACCCAACAAAAATACATTTTACAGCTTTATCATCCAATTTTTTGCAATTTTGTTCAGGCACTAATGCATATGTCAGACAACCAAAAACACGTAGATGAGCAACAGATGACTTGCAGTCATGCCAAGCCTTATATGGACTGATAGATTTCAGCGCTTTAGTGGGAGACCTGTTCAGTACATATGCTACACGCATGACATCCTCAAGCCAGAAACTATGTGGTAAAGCCTCACTCTTGACCATACACCCCCCCCATCTCCATGAGTGACTTGTTCTTTCGTTCAGCAACTCCATTTTGTTGAGGTGTATATAGCACTATACACTGGTCTTTTATCCCACCTTCAGCCAGAAATGCATTAAAATCAGAAGACATATATTCCCCCCCTCGATCAGAACGGAGGGTGCCCAGTTTACATGCTAACAAATTTTCAGCCAAAACCAAAAACTGTTTGAAGCACATGAAAACTTCGGACTTTGCCTTCAATGGATATACCCATGCATGCCTTGAAAAATCATCGATGAAATTCACGAAGTAAAGATAATTCCCAAGAGAAGATGTATGCATAGGACCACAGACATCACTATGTACAAGCTGCAATTTCTGAGTAGCCCGAATTGAACCATCTTTTGGAAAGGACGAACACTGCATTTTGCCCAAAATACAGTCTTCACAAAAATTTTTCCAGGTGCCTTAAGTTTGGGCAAAGAGGACACCATTTCAGATTTCTGCAGACGTAGCAAACTAGCAAAATTCGTATGACCAAAGCGTGCATGCCAAAGCTTTGCATCTAACATAGCCTGAGAATCATTTACTACACATGCCAAATCATTTACAGATCTTTCATAGTCTATGAGTTTATACAGCCCATGACATAAAATGCCAGAAGCAATAATCACATCGCCATTTGACAGATCATGAACTGTACACCTGTCATCAACAAATTTCACAACCAAGCCAATCTTGGCTAATGCAGAAACTGATAACAGGTTCTTCTTGATTCCTCGCACAAATAAAGCATCTAATAAAGTGAAAGAACTACCATCAGCAGTAGTCAAAATGATCTTACCAACTCCCATAACAGGATAAGAGGAGTTGTTGGCGCATGTAATAGTATTCCCTGTAGGGCTAGGCTCGAGTGAAGAGAAGAAATTGCACCGCGATGTAATATGTTTGCTCTCGGCTCACTATCAAAATACCTAAAATCTGAGTCTACTGCACACATGCACTGCTCGTGAGAAGATGGGTCAAAACTGCACACATTAGTAAACGCCTCTTTAGCAGCCAGTTTTGGACAGTTCTTTATGATATGATCATTCCCTTTATAGTACTTACAAAACAATTTCTGCTTTTCTAATTTCTTCTCATCTTTATCTTCCTTCTTCCAATATGCAGAATTAGTAGATTTCTACTTACTAGTTGAAGAGCTCCATTTTCATTTGCCCTTTTGACTAGCCACGAAAGCTTGATCTGCAACTCGCATAGTGGACCTGTTCTGCCTGGACTGATCTTCCTGCAATAGAATAGAGAACTAACTCCTCAAATGATAAAACATTTGGATTGCCTTTCATCATCAACTGAAGAGTACAAGCAAAACTCTTATATGAATCATGAAGACCATTCAGAACGGTCTGCACAAGTGAGCTATCTGGTATACCTCATCAGCAGAAATCAATTGTTCCTTCAAGTCTTTGATCTTGGTTAGGAAACTGTCCATAGAATCACTTTCATTCATGTGCTCGCTCTCCAACTGTTTTCAGAGGTAAGCAACACGAGCCTCATTCCTAGCTTGGTACAATGTGGTAAGTGTATCCCAAGCATCCTTAGTTGTTCTACAAGAATGAATGTGAGGAATAATGGCATGTTTGATAGACAAAGCTATCAATGCATGTGTTTGGGCATCTCTGCCATCCTAGTGAATCTGCTCTACAATAGGTGCAACAAAAATTGCAGCACAAATAGGAATATGCAGAATATCATCATCTTCAACACCTTCTACATCAGCTTCAATACCTATAGCTGCAATAGTTGCAGGTGTGATAAGACGTTTTTTGACACCCTTCACAATGTTCCACAGTCCTTTTTCAACCAACACATGTCGCATAATATAAGCCCATAATAGGTAGTTGGTACCATCCAACTTATCCTCAATATCCAACATATGGATACATCACTACTTTCAGCCATGGCCCGTGACTAAAATACCTTAATGAAAAAAATTGATTGTATCTCAAAAAGTTGAAGGGAACTGCCCAGACGAATTCTGCTAGACCAGTAGAAGACTTCGAGACGCTTATACTGGCGAATAGAAACTGGTATATACCTTTGGCACAAAAAGATGAAATAGCGTACACAAGCACTGCGATAGTGCATTTGGAGGTCAAAATGAGCTCAGATCGTGATTTCGAAATGATAAAGCGAAGCATTTTTTATCTCGAAAACACGCTGAGTATGCTCACCAAAATTCGTGTGATTATGAGACTGCTAACGGAGGAGTGTCAATGACGCCCTAGATGAAGCGACGACCTGCTCTGATACCAATTGTTGGAGTTAGACGTCTGTGCAAGCATGCAAACAGCACAAGGAAGAAGAAGAAGCTTCGAGCACAACACACAATACTGAATGTATTACTAGAGAATGTACAAAGATAAGTAGCCCATTAGGACAATAGGCATATATACAAGCCGATATCAGTTATGGGCCTACTAAATTTCTAACATTTGGTATCAGAGCATTTAGGCTCTCAGATTCCCAGGTTCCTAGACTGTTAGGTTTACAACATATGATTTAAGAGCATCTTCTAATTTGACATTTGACATACACACTTAATCTGGATGAGTAGAGATTTGAGAATTAGACAATTCAGTCATATTTTTATTCATTAATATAAAGTATGAAGTTGATGATCTGTTAGCAGCTGAATACTTTTGGAAGAGTATGAAAATACTGTATAGAAGTATTGTTTGAAGACCAAGATTTGATGAAGAGAAGGCTACTTCAAATTCAAAGAAAAAAAATGGTTTGGAGAAGATGAAGAAACCATATCAACATCAAATCATAGGTACTAGTTTCTACTATCAGATTATCATTTGCAGGTCATATCTTAGAAGAGCAGTTATGAACAGATTTGAAGGATTGAAGAAGTGGTTTCAAACACTTTGATTATTTTGAAAGTAGAAGCATTAGCTACATCAAAACAGGTATCTAAAGGTTGTTCTTGACAATTTTGATAGATCTCTTTCATGGCAAGAAAGCTCATCTAAGAAGATAAATTTGGAGATGAGATGAGTTTTCTTTTCAACAAATTTTGTGTTGTAAGTTGGTTGGATATTCAGGTACAGAATTTGATCTAGGTAACTAGAAAGGTAATTCAGCATTCAGCCAAAAAGTTGGTGAATTGAGTCATATCAGTCACATTTGAAGCAGAATTTTTATTTAGAGATATGAGGAGATGGTAAAACATGATTCTATGTTCCCTTCCATTTGTATACCATGTTTTTTTTGTCTCTTACTCTTAAGCACTAGAGGAAGAGAAAGAGTTCATTTAAAGAAGTTAAGAGTGCTTGCTACTTCAAGATGAAGAGAACAAAAGGTATGGAAGAGAAGTTTCAAGATGTTGACATCATCAGGTGGAAGAAAGATGCAGAAGAAGAAAGTCCAACAATTCCAAAGGGTAACTAAGAATTCTTTTTCTCTTATATTTTCCATATACTTTTCCCAATTTTATCCTCTACATCCAAAGACAAGTCTACGAGAACATCTTCTGTGAAGATAGTTAAAAGAAGAAGTAGTTTCTTGTTTTGCATGATACTTGGTCATGTTCTAGTAGGTTTTGACAAAGAATTGCATTGAGAGAAAGAAAGGTAGCTTATATGTTTTGACTCATATCTGTATGCGTTATGTATAAGTTGAAGATTTTGAGCAGGCAGCTATGTATTCCCTCAAAGAATTCTTGGAATATCAATTCAGAGCTACTTGGTATATGACAAGTTGCAAGAAAAGTATTTTTCTCTTCTTGACTTAACTCTTGAGGTAAAAGAGTTTTTTGTAGTAGATGTGGGAGACTTGGAGAGAGGTTTTATGTTTGGAAAAGTTACCTCATATTCAATATTTTCAGAAAACTTCAGAAAATTCAGATTTCTTGATGTACAAGCCAAATGGAGAATCTACTTTCTATGTTTGTCTTGATTTTTGGATACATGCTTGTATTCAAAAAGGTGTTCCATCACATCCTATTACTTGATTCAGAAGTGGATTTAGCCAAAGAAAGTCAAGCAGATACTTTCACATTTCACCCATGTAGAATATGAAGATATGAAGTATCAACTTGTAGCTTTTGAAGATTCTCAAGGTGAGACTTTGTCCACTTATGTTTCAGGTAGGAGTTACAGATTCTTGGGAAAGATTTGTTTGAAGAAAGTTATACAAATTTATGTGAGAATCATGGACACTTAGAGACATTCAGGTAGCAAATGAAACATTCATTCATGAAGGTTTGATGAGATCAGATTCTACACAGGTATTTTGTTGGAGAGATCATTGATCTTGGATGATCTCATATGATCTTGTAAGATGTTGATAGATCTTGTATGATCTCATATGATCTTGGATGATCTTGAATGATCATGAAGATCTTAATCAGGTTCTATCGGATAAGTGTTGCAGAGAAATAGAAGAAGATACTTGCTATGTTGTAGAAGATTATGGATCCTAAAATGCTTTCATTTAAGTTCTTTTGTTATCATGCAATGGATCAGCTAACCTTATTCTATAATATGGGAAGCTGAGGAAGTAACAGTGGACACTATTGGCAACTGTAGTGCTAATAAAAAGGGTTCAGAATTTAGTGCACAAGCTGAAGTAGTACGCCCTGGGTTCTCACATTTGGTGCAATATACTTGTTTCAATATATCATCGTTCGTACTCTTGGATGCTTTTAACTAGTTGAGATCTTCGATAAAACCATCAACCTTATGTTCTAATTGTAATGCCATAGCAATGACTGCATCCAAGGTCATACTGCCCACACATCGAATAATCATAACTTGTTTGAGTTGGAGGTTTAGTCCATTAATAAACCATTGAGTAATCACATAATCCGGTAGATTAGCATGCACTAGAGTCAGTTGTCGTAGATGAGTGCAGAATAATGTTGCATACTCTTGCACACTCTAAATGGTTTCTGTCTATTGTTTTGTAAATAACCAAAGATTTCAGCCGCATTTTTCTTTAATCGAAAACATTGTAAAAAGGCATTCTTAACATCTTCGTATTGACCGAAATGATGAATATCATATTAAGTTAACCAACGAGTAGCTTCATTAATAAGAGTAGATTGAAACACTATAGCCTTATATGTCGGATCCGGTGGATAGTTTAGTACAACATAATTAATTTTGAAAGTATGGATATGAGCGTCAAGATCATCACCTAGAAATCCACCAAATTTAGTATATGTGACTCTGGCAGGTATCGATCGTGGGGGTATGAATTGCTGTTGCTATTCCTCTTGTTGTTGTTGTTGTTGTTGTTGTTGTTGTTGTTGTTGTTGTTGTTGTTGTTGCTGTTGATGTTGTTGCTGCATACTACTCATGCCGTCTAAATCAAGAGGAAGTATCACTTCGGAATTACTTGAACAAGTTGATTATGATTGCAGTTGTGTCGTATAGTCACTTTGTAAAATCTTTGGTCGTATGGTATCATTGAGTCGATCACGCACGTTTGAATTCAACTTCCATTCATCGTATTTCGTGTTTGAGATGAAATTTTCACCAGAACTTTCACCCACAAATGTACTAGTACCACCGAAATCAGAACAAAAAATTAGGTTATCACAAGAACTCACCAAGCTATCATTGAAAGCAGTGCCTACTCCACTCACCGCACTTTCAACAGATGAAAGTAGTTGAAATTTTGGTATACTTTGTAATCCTTGAACAAGAAAATACTATGGTGCCACTCCACTAGTCTGAGTATCACGCTTTCCTTCAAATGATTGTCCTTCACCACTGCCACTCGAGGGTGTTCCCAATGTGCTAGTAACTTTCCACTGATGCTCATCACTTCGGTACTTCGGATAAGATTCACCGAAACATGTTACAGGCATATATCATAGAATTCTTTCTTTCATCCAACTTTAATCTGCCCTCAAACTGCCTATTCCATGCCCCATGGCCAGTGCGAGTGTTAACGGCTTACATGAATAAATCTGCTACTCAGTTCTTGGGATGGTCAAGGGTCTGTATTACAGAGGCCCTATGCTTATTTTCCTAGAGAAAAACAGTCACTATGCAGAGTTATTCATCACTTTACTCTGACTATCCACCAGCAAACTTGTAAATAGTAATTTCATCACCAAACTTTTCAACATTAAGCAAAATACTTCACCGCAATAAAGTATGTTATTCAATTATGCAGAATAACATGGATTTCATCATCGATGATTGACGCGCAACCACAACTAAACTTCTATCTTCACCAACAAAGTATTACACAGACAAGATCATCGAAATGACTTAATACTCAAAAGAGTAAACGATCACTACACCAGTGTAAGTAAAACTTGAGCTGAAAATGATCCACAGGCGCACCACGCAGACCCACAGTCTAGCGTCATGCTTCTCTTACACATTTGCTTCCGCACACTTTCATTATCAAAGAGTTACAAATGTTACGCTACATCCTTTGGATGTGCGTCTTTTCCAATTACATTTTCCTATAATTACGATTACATTCCGGCAGCCTAACAGCATGCATGTATGCATGATATTTAAATTATCCACAAGTAGCACATGCATCTAAACTTTCAATGATGTATGCAAGATATTTAAATTCAAGCAAGTAGCGCATGCATCTGAGAAACTTACACACTTGCTAACATTGTTGCACGGTAGTATAATTGTTTCCTTACTACACTTGTACTCATCTTATAGTATCTTAACTAACAATGCAATATTTTTATTCAAGAACTCATTTATTCCTTAATAACTACTAAATGATATGAAGACACCGTATAATTGAAATAACGGTGACACACCAACATGTTTGACGAACCCTAACTCATTTAGAAAATTAAAGAATATTTTGATCTAAAGCTTATTTGATCAAAACCTATTCATAATAGATTTTTACTTGAAAAAGTATCCACTAAACATTATTTTGATAAAAAAGACAAATCTAGATGGACTCCACTGAATGAAACATACTCATTAAAAAAGAAAACCAAAGACCTACTCAAAATAATATGTGAAAAATTCACTTCTTATTGAAGCGTTTTTATAAATTGAATGATTTCTTTAAAAAATTAAAACATATTTGAGTAAAAAAGGTACTGAAATTCAAGATTTTTTATCAAAGGAGAAAAAAAATATTATTTTGATCAAAATGAAGTTTATATTCGAAATAATGAGGAAAAACATAGAATTATAGTGCATAGATTGGTATAGTTTGAGTCATCAATTGAATAAATGAAGCTAGCTGTAAACTTGGAACGTCCATTATATTTTTTTTCGTAGATGATTTTGCCATTGGTTTTGTTTTTATGCTAAAATATCCAACCAAAATGGGTACATTTGATCTATTATGCAAGTCAAATATGATGTAGAAAAGAGCTACCTCATGACCTAAAGAGCAAAAATAAAATAGTTTTGCTATTTTATACGTTCAACTATGAAGTAATCCATAGGCCTGGATCTTCACTTGTGATGCTTGATTTTCTTTCCAGGCTAGGCAATGGTGAACCATCTATAGACTTCAAAGAAAACTTACTAGATGTGGCATTATTTAGTTAAAAATTAGACAATGATGAGCTTAATCTTCCTGTTTATTAGACTTGGTATGAGGAACTCAATAAATTTTTTGAAACCAAAAGCCTGCCCCATCGTTTCTTGAGCATGATCAAGGAATGACTATGGAAAAGGTGCATCATAGATGATCGAGAAATCATTTACCAAAAATCATCACTGGTCAAAAGGTAATCTAATCTGGGATTTGATTTCCAACTATGTGTATACGCATGAAAATCATTCAACTTTATGATCCTTGACAACACATGGTCCAACCACTTAAAGTGGAACATTTTCCATGAACTTGGGTACTTTTTTTAAGAGATATTAAAAAGATGGGGTGATGATGTTTTGTAGCTTATTTCACCACTATCCAAGTAGTCCAAGTGTGATCATACTCATATTCATGGACTATGCAAGAAAATGTGTCAAAGAATGGTTGACTAAAGTGCCTCTTTGAGATCCCTAGTGTTCTCTCTTACTAATGAAATGATTCCTCTTCTCAAATGTAGGGGTATAGTTTTTGAATTGAGTAATCAAAGGTCATTATGAAAGATTTCGAGATCAGACACTAAAACAACTCACCATATCATCCCTCAACTAATGTATTGTCAATAATTACGAACAAGGCAATTTTTAATATGATAAAGAAACTTATATTATTAAAACGCTCACCATATTATCCCATTACTACAGCATGAACAAGGCAATTTTTAATATGTTAAAGAAATTTATATTATTACATCTGGGAAATGTTGGACCAATACTCACATATGATCCTATGGGAATATTGCATAGCTTTTAAGTAGCCACTAGATGCAACCCCTTTATATTAGCATATGGCTTGGAGGCCATCACAATTATGGCGTTCATTATGACAAATCTTAGAATCGTTATCACAGATAAACTGAATAAAAAAGGTAGCTTAAAATAAAGAGTTCTATAAATGATTCATTTATAAAAAGGCTAGCATGTCCACTCTCTTAGTTCAAACAAGGAATGTAGATAGAAAAATTACATAATGATGCATTAAGTCTATAATATCCAAACTTAGAGATACGCTTATGTACTTTAGCATGTAGATAGAGTAGGGTGCACAAAAATAATAATATGGTGGTGTGGACTATTTTAAGTGGAACATGCACATAGCAATGACTAATTCATCAATAGACAATCACTATGAGATTCGACCATGCAATAAAGGGTTCTTGAACTAGACTGATTTTTTTTGTGTATCTTGGGGATTTTGCAATAAAAAGTGTGTATTTTTTGCAATTGATGCACATTTCATAAAAAGAAATGTAAAAACCATAGGAATCTATCTTGAAGATTGCAAGGACATTCCTTCTAGGAACTTCATTAATTTCCACATCATTGAGTACGTTCAGCACATTAAAGATCAATGCGAGTTCCCTAATTTCAACATCATTGAGTACTTTCACCGCATTAAATATCAATGCGAATACTATTCTGCATCTTTAGGATTTAAAATTCAAGTATTGTACATCTTGGGTACTTTTTTTTTTAAATAAAAGGAAGTTCGGCCTTAGCCTAATCTCCCGGACTTTAATTAAAATAAAGAAAAAAGTTACAAGTGAATGGGACTAGTGCCCATGGGACCCCCCAAATCCCACAATGCGGGGGAGGAGTATGGCAAGCTAGATGGCATTACAAATGAGGCGGATAAATTTATCATCACCCTCATGAGGGACCCATTTGGGTTTCAACTTGTTGTTTTCGAGGAGATAAATACAGTGATGTCTAAACGGTGGAGATCTCTTATCTCGGGAGATTCTTTTACCTAGGAGAAACAAGGATTTCTCGATCAACCATTCCTTAGGTGTTTGGCCAAAATTGACAGCACATCGCTCCCTCCAAATCTTCCAGAGAGTCTCACCTCTGATGGCATTCCATAGTCTCGATGAACAGCCGACCGCCTCACCAACATCACCTGTTGCCAGTTGATTTGGTTTGTGAGTCTCAATACTCGGGTCACGTGACGCCAAATAACACGGGACTTGGGGTAGTCGAAGAACAGGTGAGCTAAATCTTCGATGCACTGATGGCATCGCTTGCACCTTGGCGGCACACCACAGATTTTGTTAGCCCTTGCATTGGACCAGATACATTTATGCAAGATCTGCCACATGAGAACGGACTTTTGGACCTCAATTAGGGGGTGCCAAATAGACATGAATTTTAGTTCCCACCGAAGTTTGGTCCAAGAAAGGCACCATCTCTTATTAAGAGTGTGGTGAACATCTAAATCCTCTTTGAAGTTGGGGGTTCTGGATAGCTTCTTGCCATTGCTCCATTTGAGGCCCTCCAGGCAAGGAAGATCCTGACTGCAGAGAAAGCGGGTAGTTGAGCGGTCCCATGCTAAACACCTGCTTTGAAGAAGAGTCCATTCCTCAAAGGTAACTCTAAGTCTAGGTCCAATTCTTCGAACCTAATCCATGCCTGGTCTCTTGTGGAAACAGGGTTCAAACAGTGGAAACAACATCTTCGGTACTTGAAAACCAAGTACTCTCTCCATGTAATGTAAATCTCATAAAGAGAAGTGCATAAAGGAACCATTAATTTTCACTTCATTTTGGCCACAATTAGGAAGCTACGCTATGCTCATTTATCCCATCCCGTACTTACCATATTCATGAATAATACATCGATTGCTAAGTTTGAAAATTTTATCATGTGGGGAACTATTTCTAGTTTCCAGCCTTCTCGGTTTGCCGCCAAAGGATAATCCTTCAATCATCCTCGCTATCTAAAAGGAAAACAAAAAAAAAGGGGAAAAGGTTTCAGAATTATCCGGGGGCTGGCTTGACGTTCTTCATGGTTTGCCTCTTGGGGGCCCACTTGCGCATTCGTTTCTCTTCCCTCTTCGCACCTTCTTTTGTTTTAAATCTTTGGTTCAACTCTTAGACTCATGGAAGTCTTGAAGTTGCGGTCGCTTTGCATCCCCTTTTGAAGGTTGTTCTTTTCTTTGAGTCTCGCTTTTTGTGAGGTGGCAAAGAGTGAAAGTTCCTTTTGGTTCGCCGTGCCTTCACAAATGTTTATGAGAAATGAAGTGCAGTTAAGAGTCTCAGATAAAGAGAAAGAGGCAGTTTTGGTTTAAAGTGATATCAAGAAGATGATCTCTGGAAAACTGAATGTCGACCTTTTTTCCCTCGTTGGTCGTGAGCAATGTGGCTCCCCCCCAATCTGAGTTCCCCCTTGAGATGGATTCGTCCCATCGGATGTCGTCCCTCCGGTGGTCTCTTTGTGCAAGGAGTCTGTGGCGGCAAAGCAAAAAGTGCTCATGAAAACTTGTCTGATCGGTCAAGTACTTGGCCCTATGCCCCCTCTAAAAAATGTGAGATTCTGGCTGCGCAAGGAGTGGTTCCTCCGTGGTCTAATTGTGTGCAAATGTCAATTCCTGTCAGGGAATCACCTGCTTCTAATGTTCGAGAATGAAGAGATGGCCTTCTAAGCCCTGCAAGCCGGTTCGTGGCAAGTGGGCCGATCCACCTTATGTCTATTTAAGTGGACCCTAGAATTTGTTCCGAACACGTCAAAGCCTCTTCGTTACCCACTATGGGTGGAGCTTCCCAATCTGCCGTATTTCCTATTTGGATTTCTTCGAGAAATCGTTTCACCAATCGATCGCTCAATGGCCTCAAGAGAGGATGTTGGGGGGTTAGTGTACGATGGAGCTCAATATTATTTCAACGCATGATGGCACCCACAAATCTGCGTTGAAAAAGACTTGAACCAGGTCCTTCCCTCGACGATCTCCATAAATTATGGAGATGGTAAGATTTGGGTACAGGAGGTTACTTACAAGAATTTGCCCGGTGCGTGCTTCCGTTGCGGGCACCAAGGTCATAGGATCAAAGATTGCCCCTTGAAGCAAAGTACCAATAAACACAAGCTTAAACCAGATGGGGCCCCCGATCCTTTCCCTCATGTTGGCACTCGGGGTCTTCCCCCTCCGACGGAGGAAGAAGAGGGCACTCATGTTGTAGAGATAGTTGAAAAGGTTTCACTGAAGTAAGACGTAGGAGGAAAGTTAGCCCTCGAAGATCAGTAGCAAGGAATGTTTCGACCATTGCTCCTTCGATTAACATGTACTCTAACCTAGAAAACAAGATTAATGAGGTCGACTTCCCAGGGGATAACCATTATGAAGAAGACCCTCCGGATAATACCCTAGGGTGCTCTACAGCAAAGAAGACAAGCAGGAAGGTTACACCACGAGTAAAGAGGAAGGCTTCACTACTAGCAATGAAGACAACCCAGACAGTGAAAGCTCCTTCCGTGGTCCTACTCTTTTGGTTTGCTTGCCAAGCTTACCGCAACAAAATTCAAAGCTTAAAGGGAAACAACCATCGGGCTTGCCTTGGAAGAGCCCCCTCAAGAGTAGGATCCTAAGTCAAGAAGCTGGGAGGAAAAAAGAAGATCACAAGAAAAAAAAAGATCGGGTCCCTCCCCTTAAAGAGGGCAACCATCAATAATGAAAATCACATCTCTAAATGTCAGGGGTTTGTCTGACCCCTGAAGAGCAGCGATTCTTGGTCAACGGCTCAAAGGCAAGTGCCTCAACCCCGACTTTATCTGCTTACAAGAGATTAAAATCGATGCAAAGGATCTCTAGAAACGACTTCAATGCATTTCTTTGAACCACCTTTGGTTCTCCACTTCGCACCCTAGGGGGGCAGTAGGCGTTGCGGTTGGTATTAGCCACTCTTGGTCCGACAGATTGACCTCGACTTGTGAAGATCAGAATCATCATTGGATTGCTACCTCTATCGGGTTCCCTAACCAGTTCACTATGGTCTCAATTTATGCCCCTAATGGAGAGGTGGAAAGAATCGATACATGGGCTTCCCTTGACTCCCTCTCTCACGATGTTCTGATTTGTGGGGACTTCAACATGGTTGAGTTTGCTGAGGACCGATGGAATAACAAGGGGAATATTATTGATGGTCGGGAGAAAGAGATATGGGATAAAATCAAGCTCCATCTCGACTTGGTCGAGGTAAAAGACATGATGGGGTTCTTCTCGTCTAATCTCCTATTGGGGGACTCTCTGAGGAAAGCAAGACTTGATAGATGTTACATAGACCAAACACCATCCTCTAGTGGGGTATTCCTTTGATTTCCCAACACATGGACCTAACCATCTCAGACCACTACCCGATTACTCTTTGTTTCAAACGGATTCCCATGCTCTAGAAAGCTCCTTGGTTTCATGCTTGACAGACATCGTTTTCCCTCCCCTCGGTCCACCAAGAAATTTATGCAGTGTGGGCGGAGGCCTTTGCCTACTATAATGAACCGGCTAAGTGTTGGAGAAGCACGGTGGAAAGGACTCGACAAATTCTGATCAAGACGCATAAGGCTATAAGAGATATCCGAAGAAAAAAGAAAAGAAAGGGTATACCGGAGGCTCTCATGGCTTGAAGAAGAAGTGAACAAAGGTAACTTGCAATGCGAACAAGGTCTTCTGAAAATCAGGGGAAGACTAACATTCGAGGAGGAGATTCAAAGGAAACATCTTCAAATATTCTTCAAAGATTGGTGGGCAGGGAAGGCCAACAAACCATCGAAAGAGATGTGTAACATCCTTAAAAGGAAACAAGCTAGGGAATCCATCCCCTTCTTGGTCGATAACAATGGGATCGAATGTAGCATAGAAGTTGAGAACAGATCTATCATTATGGAGCACTCTACCCATCTTCTCGGGGTCTCGACTCCTCTTTCCCCGTAGAGGCATGACTGCATGGCAACCATCTCAAGGGTTGCTGAATCTAGAATCCCACAGAAGATGAATTCTCTGCTAGATGCTAACATTTTCGAGAATGAAATTATCGAGGTTGTTGATGCTCTTTTCAATGGAAAAAGTCTGGGTCCTGAGGGCCTCACCAATGAGTTTTTCAAGTCCGTCAAGCATGTGGTGGCCACCCCGCTGCGTCTGGTGTGGCAAGAGGCTCTCTCCTTCGGTGCCCTCCCTGAGTGTCTTAATAATTGTGTCATCAAGTTAATTCACAAAAGGGGAGATAAGAACAAAATTGAAAACTGGCGACCGATTACCATGCTCCAAACTGGATACAAGATAATTGCCAAAGTTATTGTCAATAGAATCTCTTGTCATTTAAATTCATGGCTTTGTGAGGATCAGAAAGGTTTTATCAAAGGTAGATCTATACTTGAAGCAATTGTCGATATTTGGGAAGGCCTTGCGTTTGTTGAGGAGTCTGCACAAGATGTGGTATTCACTAAGATTGACTTCGACAAAGCGTATGATAGATTGGAATGGGAATTTATTCTTCAATTAATGAAAGACCTTGGATGCAGCCAAAAGTTCACGAAGATGGTTTCCACTCTTCTCGGAAATGCTTCAATGAGAATAAATATCAACAGTAAGCTTTCTAAGCCCATACGTTTAAAAAGATCGATCAGGCAAGGCTGCCCACTGGATCCACTACTCTTTGCTATCGCCTCGAATGGCCTTAGTTGCCTATAAAAGCATCACTTGGATGCTGGCAATCTCAAGGGTCTTTCCCTGCCTCTTGGTCATGGCCAAATGATTGCGACACTCTTTGTCGATGACATGAATGCCTTTGTACATAACGATAGGAACAACATTGAGGTGTTCTAGAGTTGCCTCGACACCTTTTGTGTGTCATCAAGTTCAAAAATCAAACATGCTAAAACTGCTTTCAAAGCAATCCGTGGGCCTCCACCCCAATTGTTGTTAGAGCAGGGGTGTCAAGCTATCCCTAGCGGTCAAGTCTTCCGTCTCCTTGGTATTCCGATGGGCTTCGACATCTCAATGTACCAACAGTTGAAATGGGTGATATCCAAACTAGATAGCAAACTAAATCATTGGAAAGGTATGCAAGTTAACTTGGCAGGGCGTGCAATGGTAGTTAATACATTTATGCTCTCTTCGACTATTTACTTTATCTCATGCTGGAGACCTAAGGATAAAGAGTTGGCCAAAGTGGCAAGAATCTACAAAAACTTCCTATGGACTGGCGACCCGAACAGCAGAGGGATTCCCAAAATCAAATGGAAAACTTACATTAGCGCGAAAGACCCGGGGGGGCTTGGGTATTTTGGATATCGTTGGGTTGGCTGACAAGTTGGCGGCAAAGTGGTTTATCAAGGCTTGGAGCAATAGTGAGTCCTCTTCGGCTTAGTTGATCTTCAGAAACATGAAAGACCTTACCTTAGTTGGCCATCCTGGTTGGAAGGACTTAGGGATCCTCACGCTATTGTTCTCCCCCCACCGGGTGTCCCTTAAAGGCTCTGGCCTAGTGTGTTCCTTATGGAAGAGTTGGAACAACGCCAAACAATTCATTAGAATCAGTGATGAGTGGAAGTGGGTGGCTGGGATGAGACAAAATGACTCTATCTCGTTCCTAATCATTAGCATTAGGGGGTGGAGTCTTGGAACCTCCAAACTGCTAAACGGCTTTGGAACAAGGGGTTCAAATAGTGGAAACAACTTTGGAAACAAGAGACCACGGGATGAGTCTAGAATCATATGTATATAAGTCAATAATGTAAAGAAATAGAAGAGAGAGTCATTAGAAGCCAAGTGTCCATGAGATAGATGTGTAGAGAGTTATCTTTTTGAGTTAGCATTGATTCTTTCTCTGATTTCTCTCAACTTGATCAAGTAGATCAAGAAATATTTTGTACACATCTAATCTAGAAGCTAATCAAGCTATGTTCAAAGTTTCATGGTCTAATTCCTTTCAGGTTGTCTGTATGATCAATATGAACATGTATATGTAAAGTTTGCAAGTAGACCTCTCAGAATCACGCACTTTTTCATGACAATGTTTTGCTTGGATCTAAGTGCACACAGTAAATTTTCTTATGACTGAGCATTCAAAATCTAAGTTAGAAGGTAAGGAAGCTATGGCTAAAAGCATTTAGCAAAACAGGGTTTGTGCTATGAGAAATCAACCTTAGAAGTGGACTATGTCAAAGTCACTTGTTCAAGAGGATTGTTTCTGACATACCTTTGAACTTAATGATCAAATCAGAGTTTTAATGATTCCTTTGGAGGTCTAATGGATGATATGATTTCACAAAGGTAGCATGGAGATAAATATCATTAGATTGAAGAAATTTGAAGTTATGTGCGGGTAATGAAGTTAAATTCTAAAGCAGACTTCTTGAAGAAGAAGAAACTTTACTAACCTTCATGACTGAATGTTTGATTTATTACCTTAATGTCTCTAAGTGTCCATGCTTCACACAAAGTTGTAAAACTTTTCTTCAAACAAATCCTTTCCAAGAATCTATAACTCCTACTTGAAATATAAGTGGAGAAACTTCTCACCTTGAGAACTCCAAAAGTTGCAAGTTAATACTTCATAACTTTCATATTTTACCCGGGTGAAATGTGATAGTACCTGCTTGATTTTCTTTTGGCTAACTCCACTTCTCAATCAAGTGTTAGGATCTGATGGAACACCTTTTTGAATACAAACATGTATCCAAAAGTCTAGACAATCATAAAAAGAAGATTCTTCATTGACTTGTACATCAAAAAGACTGAAGTTTCTGAAAATATTGAATATGAGGTAACCTTTTCCAAACATAAAACCTTAACCCAAGTCTTCAACATCTGCTACAAAAAACTCTTTTACCTTAAGAGTTAGATAAAGAAGAAATATACTTCTCTACAACTTGTCATATACCAAGTAGCTCTGTATTGACAGTCCAAGAATTCTTTGAGGGAACATATAAGCTGCCTGCTCAAAAGCTTCAACTAAAACATAACTCATATACATATGAGTCAAAACATATATCTGCTGCTTTTCTTTCTCTCGATGCAATTCTTTGTCAAATCTACTAAATCATGATCAAGTGTAATGCAAAACAAGAAACTGCGTCTTCTTTAAACAAGATGTTCTCGTAGACTTGTCTTTGGGTGTAGAGGATAAAATAGGAAAAATATATGGAAAATATATGAGAAAAGGAAGCCTTACTTTTCTTTTGGAAAGGATGGACTTTCTTCTTCTGCATCTTTCTTCCACCTGATGATGTCAACATCTTCAAACTTCTCTTCCATACCTTTTGTTTTCTTCATCTTGAAGTAGCAAACACTCTTGACTTCTTCGAATGAACTTTTCTCGTCCTCTAATGCTAAGAGTAAGAGATAAAACAAACATGGTATACAAATGGAAGTGAATATAGAATCATGTTTTATCATCTCCTCATATCTCTGAATCAAAATGCTGTTTCAAATGTCTGAAACGACTAAATTCACCAATCTTTTGTCTTGAATGATGAATTACCCTTCTAGAGTTACCTCTCTTGATCACATTTGTACCTTGATATCCAACCAACTTACAACAGAAAATTGGCTGAAAAACTCATCCCATCTTCACATTTGTCTTCTTAGATGAACTTTCTTGTCATGAAAGAGATCTCTCAAAACTCTCTAGAAAAACCTCTAGATACCTGTTTTGATGTAGCCTTTAACTTTCAAATGATGAAAGTGTATAAAAGAATTCATTGAAACCTTCAAATCTCTTCATAACTACTCTTCTAAGACATCACCTGTAAATGATAATCTCATAGTAGAAATTGATACCTATGATTGGATGTTGAGCTGATTCCTTCATCTTCTCTAAACCATTGTTCTTCCTTGAATTTGAAGTAGTCTTCTCTTCATCAAGTCTGGGTCTTCAAATAATACTTTTGTAAAGTATTTGCATACTCTTCCAAAAATATTCGGCTGCTAACAAATCATCAACTTCATACTCCACACTGATGAATACACATGTAACTGAATTTTCTAATTCTCAAATCTCTACTCATCTAGATTAAGTGTGTATTTCAAATGTCAAATATTAGAAGATGCCCTTAAATCATATGTTGTAAACCTGGAAGTCTGGGAACCTGAGAATATGAATGAGCCTTAATGCATTGATGCCAAAGATCTAAAGTTATGAAACCAAAACCTTAGTGCTCTGATACCAAATGTTGGAAATGAGGTAGGCCCTTGGCACATGTCACAGGTCTACGGTTCCATAGGTCCAGCATATACAACATTAATTTAGCAATCTTCAATATTGACAAAACATGAACATACCACAACTTAATCATACACTTGATGAGATAAAGATAGAGAAAGAATAGATGATATGTGTAAGGTGTTATGTAAGCCATCGCTTACTCATAGTATCATATATACCAATGTTCAATGTACAATGTGGGAGCAAAATTCTCAACCACTCTATGTGATGAGAAATAGATGAATGAGTGGATGTACAAATGTAACAACCATATTCATATGTATCGGCAGAAATCTGAATCTACATGAGATGTGTGACCTAATAGGTTATAGAAGAGTGAATATGAGTGACTCAAAGAGGAAGGATCAGTGTGAAATTGATAATCAACAAACCCTCATCTAACCTTAGGCTATGGAAGACCCTAAGTCAGATACGTGTGTGAAAAGATCACATACTTAAAAAGTAGCAATGAATGCTAACAAATTTGCTGCCAAAAATCCTCAAACTCATGTGAACACACCTTCTCAAACACCTCATCCAAGTATGCATAAATCATATACGTACTGTTTCTCTTGTACCTATGCCGAAGAGGACTCCTCCTGATATGAACGCCACGGCCTCCATAAACTTAAAGTAGTACGTGTGTGCATAAAGAGAATATGTACTTGAATACTTAACATTAGATGTAAATCTTATGTTAACCACCATCCAATGTCTTTGAAGTAGCCCGACATCTTCATGTAGAAGACAATCTTCAACTACAACATGTAGATGGCCAATCCTCACCATCAAGCTGCTAATGACCAAGTCTTCTTGCCATGAACACGAGATAGCCTCCTCTCCATGAGCTAGAGTGTTAGCACACCCTTCATCTGCTCCAAGAAGAATCATTAAGAAGAACTCCATAGCTGCTCCTCAACATGCTTCAAGTTAGCACCATGGCTGCCCCATGTGCTAGATGAAACACCACCTCTATTGAGGTCTAAGCTCCAAGCTTGTGTTGAACACTAGGTGAACGATAAATAGAAGTCACCCAAAGTACTTCTTATATAGTGTATTTTTCCATCTTGAAAAGCAATAATAAATCACTTGATCGTAGCGATCATATGGCAAAAACACTCTAGATTAGTGATCATATCAATAAAGCAATAATGAAACGCGGTCCGTCTTTGATATGAAAAGCTAAATAAAAGTATTGCGTATTCACTGTTTTCCACGGACGCGGATCAAACCCACGCGAAAGGGATGAAAAGATGCTCATGTAGCCACGTCGCCCGGGCTGCTTTCTTGTATATGGAGTGAAAAGAATATTTACTCATTCTATTGCGTTGTCGGATTTCAATAGGGTTAAAGAGTGCTATAAGCATACCTACTCATGTGTATACTTGTGAGCAATCCTGACCAATAGGCATTGTTTCCAACATGCCAAACATCCAAATACTTTGCAATGATCTAGAGTAGGTCTCTTACCCTACCATGCCTCATATGGTGTCATACCCTGCAAAGCTTTACATGGTAATCTATTGACAAAATATGTGGCTGTATTTAGAGCCTCAGCCCACAAATAATTTGGGCAATTTTTCTACTTCATCATGGATCTTGCAAACTCAACAAGAGTTCTATTCCTCCTTTCTGCTACACCATTTTGTTGAGGAGAGTACCTGCAAGTAATTTCCCTTTTTATACACACAAGTAATCACTGAACTCATTAGAGAAATACTCTCCCCCTCCATCTGACCTTAGTCTCTTCAATTTTGGAACTGTAAATCTCTCTGCATACACATTATAATGTTTGAATGTATTGAATACCTCTAACTTATCTTCAATCACATAGATAGTTATCCATCTGGTAGCATCATCAACATAAATCACATAATACCTTGAACCATTGATGCTGAAATCCTTCGATGGTCCCCACACATCTGTGTGTACCAATTCAAGCTTCTCTGAATACATAAAACCATGTTTGGAATAAGATTTCTTATGAGCGTTACCTAATTGACATGCCTCACATCTGTATGTCATATGTTGACCTACAACATTAGGCAATCCAGGCACTAAACCATTGTTAACCATATCTTTAATACCTCTTTCATTGAAATGTCCAAGCCTTTTGTGCCAAAGATCTAACTCAGAGATTCTATGTCCTCCATAGGTGAACAAGGCATGACCAACATTACCTTGAATCTTCAGTGTGAACAATCTTCCTTCTTTCTTCCCTCAAACAATTTGTTTATACCCATTGCTAGGGTCTTCCACAACAACTCCTTCATGAGTGAACCTAACTTCATAACCTTTTTCAACAATTTTTCCTAGACTTATCAGATTCTTTGGAGTTGTAGGAACATACAAAACCTTACTCAAGAGAGTACTTCCATCCTTGGCCTTCACTGATCCAATTGACTTCACATTGTGCTTTGTATTATCACCTGTTTGAACTACATGATTAGTTACCTTATTCTCCAAATCAGTCATCAAAGCTATGTTGCCACTCAGGTGATTGCTACACCCTTAGTCAATGTAGAAGACTCTTTGGTCTTCACTTTGCCTTTCACAAGTTGCATTCATTATCAATGTTGAATCCTCCTTCTGATCTGAAGCATAATTGTAGTAGGTATTGTTGTATTGTTGGCTTTGGAATCCTCTACCTGCATTTCTTCCAAAGTAACCTCTACTACCTCTACCTCCTCTTTGATTTCTGCCACCTCTTCCTCTCGAATTAATTTTCTGATTATATCCACCATTATTCTGAGTATTATGCCAACAATCATGAGCTAAGTGATTTTTCTTACCACAAATCCAGCAAGATTTGACTCCATCTTTATTACTTCTGCCTCTTCCTCTACCTTTGCCACCTCCTCTTCCCCTTAGGAAGTTAGCTTGGCTAGTTGTACCTTCATCTTCATTTGCTTGTTGCTTCCCTTTGCTATTCTTATTCTTATCCTTTGAATACATTGCTTGACCTGCACTTTTATCACTTTCATCTTTGAAATCATGCTCAAAGGTTAGCATGTGTCCTAGCAACTGATTTAAATTAGGAGTAAAATGATCTAGTGATAATTCAGTAGACAAAATGAATGGCTTCCATTTGTCATCACCTCTCAAACCTATGAGGATATGCCTTAGCAATTTATCATCCCCAATATCTTCATCAACTACTCCTAATGCATCTACAATGTCCTTCATCCTTGTTACATAATGTGAGATGGATTGAGAGGCCTTCTTCTTGAATGTGGTAAACTCTGCCCACAAGGATGCCTTCCTTGACTTTGTGGTGTTTTTGGAAATGCTCCTCCAAAGCATTCCGTATATCACTTGCACTTTCAAGACCTCTTATCTGAGGTAGCAAGTAGTCATTAACTCCCATATAGATAATGCTCCTAGCTTGAGCATCTCTCTTCATCCAAGTCTTCAAATCTGACAATTCATCCCTAGTTGGAACACTAGGATCTCTGAACTAAGGCTTTTCTTCTTCATCTGTAATGTAACCTATCAAGTCTTTCCTCATAAGATGAGCTTCCATCCTCATTGACCATGTTGGATAGTTCTCTCTATCTAGTTTCACTATCTGAAGAGAATCTCCCATCCTTTCTTCACATGTGTATTAAATCCTTCAAGATTTATAAGGAATAAGGTTACCTTTGCTTCTAATGATACTCCTTTTGTCTTCTTTGATATCTTCTGTCCTCCTTCTCAACCTTTGCTTTCAATCTTTCACCTTTTGTATCTTCAAATGTTGAATTCTTTATAACTGCAGCAGTCGGGGTCCTCCTTTCTTCAATTTCGATGCTTCCTGCTCTGATACCATTGATGGAGAGTGTTAATCTCCAAAAGAACAAGTTATCCTTGAAGTTAGAGCACCTCTATATCAAGGATAACTTAAAACCTTTACCAATTTGGAGGATCAGTACTCAATTTCCGAAATCTTGAACAAACTGTGAAGAAGATGACCACAGAAACTCTGCTACACATAACTCACTCATTGACTTATCAAATGTGTAAAGTCTTTTATAAAACTTTGCACAAGGTGTCGAATATAGCTTTCACACCTCCTCTAAGTTAAATCATTCCAAAAGAATCTGTAGATCTTGAGAAATGATCTTAATAAGTCACCTATGCCTAAAAGTATAGTTCTTTACAATCGACTTTGACACTTGTAACTTCTTAAGCTTGGTTCTCCCAAACTAGAACCCATTTAATCAAATGCTTTTAGCCATAGGTAGCTTATCGTCCAACTTAAAGAATGAGTGCTTGATTGCTTAAAACTTTACACTATGGAAGGAGAAGTGACCAAAACATTAGCATCAAATTTTGCGCCTCCTACAACTTCTCTTCTTTACATTTACACATGTAAATATTCCTACACTTAATTCTCTCAGCCTGATCACAATTAGAAGCTAAAAAATTGTACAAAGGTCAATCAACTATAGGCTTAGACTTGTACAAAAGCATTTCATAAAAGACTCAACACAGAAGGAGAACTCTCAGAAATATTGGGCGCAACTTTTCTTCATTTCTGGAAAACTTTACATTTGAGTGATGAGAGAGATCTTACACACTTCTAAACTCTCTAATGGCTCATAGAACTTCTAATTTCTCTATTCACATGCTCTCTCATATTTTCCCCGACATTTTTCCTTGTATATATAGGCAAATATGTACAAGCTCATAAATATACAAAAGTATAAGTGAGCTAACTCTAAGTTAATGTACAAACATATCTTCATTCTCTGAACATGTACTTCCTTCATGCTTCATAAATTGATCTTTTCTTCAATCCTTGACTTCAAAACTTCATCAAAAAACTTCAATTGTTGATTGCCTTGTACCAACAAAATAGACATGGATGATCAATCACATGTCCCATCAGTGAACAATATTAAGCATGAACCATGTAAAACACATGCATGCAATCAGAAAATTGAAAGTTAATGTAATTGGGAATGATATGCAGACATTAAATGATCATAGTGAGGTGATAAGGAGGTCTTATGTATCCATTGATTACTCAAGTGAGTGACTTTTATATTTGACTAAATACCTATGATATTGCTTACCAGTTCGTGTAATGGTAATGTCATAATCTATTGATTTCTTGGGAGTCAATATTTCCGCATCCTTTTCAAGTAAAGGAGGATCATCTAAAATAGGCATGAGTGGTAAAGTACCTTGAAAAGATTTCAACAAATTTATATGGAAAGAATTATGTATACCCCAATGAGAAGGTATATCTAATTGAAAAGAAGTTTTATTTATTTTCTCAATAATGGGAAAAGGTCCATAATACCGTGGGCCAATTTTTACCTCAGGATGTTGAGAAATATTTTTTAAATGCCTTTTAATGATTTGTAACCAAACTTAATCATTTTCATTAAATTTTTTGGCTATGCACTTCTTATTAATACAATGCATGTAATGTTCTTGACTCTTCCTAATATGCTCATGCACTTCAGCAAGTGTAGAAATATGATCTTGTGCAAAAGAATCAGCCATAGGAATATCAACTTGAGTGAGACTCATGGGATTGGGAAGCTTTCTTCCATAAACAATTTCATATGGTGCACGACCAGTAGTAGTGTGTGGGGTGTTATTATATGAAAACTGAAGTAAAGGGAGTTTTTCATCCCAAGTATTTGGATTATCTAAAGAGTGTTGGAGTTAGACGTCTGTGGAAGCACGCAAACAACACAAGGAAGAAGAAGAAGCTTGGAGCACAAACACACAATACTGAATGTATTACTAGAGAATGTACAAAGATAAGTAGCCCATTAGGGCAATAGGCGTATATACAAGCCGGGGGAAAAAAACCTCCTAAAGAGGGAAAAAAGTGCCCCGGCGGTCCTAGTGTGTTCACACACATCACTACCTAAATATATCAACAAATCCCCCCTGGGAGTGATGTGGTGAACAAGGACCTGGCACTCATGTATAAGGAAGTGCCAAGCTATGTGGAAATCTCCACAAAAGGAAGTAAGCCCAAAGCTTTGCGGAAAGCTTCAAACTTCTCCCTAGGCAGAGCCTTCGTGAAAAGGTCTGCAATGTTCTCTTGCGTGGGCACATATGCCAAGCTGATCTCCCCAGCAGAGAACCTCTCCCTGACATAGTGATAATGCACCTCAATGTGCTTAGTGCGAGCATGGAACACAGGGTTCTTCGCAACTGCCAATGCGCTCTGACTGTCAGTGAAGATGGTGGTGGCAGAAGACTGGCCAACACCCAAATCAGCCATAAGGCGTCTGAGCCACACACACTCAACAGTCGCTGTGAAAGCTGCCCTATACTCAGCCTCACAACTGGAAGTGGCCACAGTAGGCTGCTTCTTGCTCAACCAAGATATACATGAGCTACCAAGCATGAAGCAAAAACCACTGGTGGACACACGAGTGTCATAGCAACCAGCCCAATCTGAGTCAGAAAAAGCATGCAAATCTGGTGGTAGTGATCCCCCCTTGGGATAAAACAACCCAAGTAGCCGAGTACCACTCAAGTAGCGAAAGATGCGCTTAACCGCCTTCCAATGCATGACTAATGGGCAATGTATAAACCTGCTCATCTGTGAGATAGCAAACTGAATATCTTGCCAAGTAATGCATAAGTAAATCAAGCATCCAACAGCCTGCTAATAGAGAACAGCATCAAATGCATCTCCAGCATCATGAAGACTCAATCGTAAACCTATCTCCATAGGAGTGGCAATAGGCTTACAGTCTTCAAGGCCAAAACATTGCATGTGTCAATATATTTCATTTGACACAAAGTCATTCCACCATCAACTTGCATAAACTTAATGCCCAAATAGTGATGCAAATGCCCCAAATCAGACATCTCAAATGAGGCATGCAAATCAGCCTTGAAATCAGCAATATGCTTCTCAATAGGACCAGTGAGCAGCATGTCATCAACATAGACAACAATGATCAGAAGCACATCATTAGCACGCTTAACATATAAGGTGCTTTCAGTTGGACTGTTCACAAAACCATGTGCAACCAGATAGGCATGTATCTTCTCATACCAAGCACGTGGTGCTTGCTTTAAACCATATAATGCCTTCTTTAACCTGCACACCTGGTTTTCATGCCCTTTTTGCACAAAGCCACGGGGCTGAAAAACATACACTTCTTCATGCAAGTCACCATTCAGAAATGTTGTTTTAATGTCCAACTGATGTACATTCCAACCATGATGGGCTGCAAGTGCACAAATGCCCGAACAGTAGTCATACGGCATGTAGGTGCAAAGGTCTCGTCAAAATCAATGCCTCTTTCCTGCGCATAACCATTTGCAACAAGCCTAGCCTTATACCTGTCAATTGTACCATCAGGTTTATGCTTCAGCTTGTATACCCACTTAGTGCCAATGGCCTTCTTGCCAGCAGGCAAGTCACATAAAGACCATGTACCATTCTTCATTATAGCATCATATTCAGATTGCATGGCAGCCATCCAATTTTCTGAATTTTGTGCTTCATCAAAAGAAACAGGCTCATTTTCATCACAGAGACTAGACGCAGCCATAGCATAGCAATCTGATGCAAAGGAGGCACTATGAGAGCCTGAACGAGTACGATATGACAAAGGTGCATCTAATTTGTTGTCACGCAAAGTCTGCACCAGCCATTTTGGCATAGTTTGTGCCTGCTCAATATCAGCTCTCTCATCAACAAGTGCATCATGTAAATCTGCATCAGAAATAAAATGATCTGCATCATCATATGAAACCTACAAAGGCTGAGAAGTTGCCTCATTAGGACCAGCACTAGACTGTCCACTTGTAAAAAGAGGCATCAACGTATCACACATGTCTTTGGAGCTAACAGATGTCTCCTTAGTACATGAAAGCAATGGCTGAATAGCATCTTCCACAAAGACAAAATCATGGATAACCAGAATGCGTTTAGACTGTGGATGATACAGACGATAGCCTTTACTTTCAGACCTGTACCCAACAAAAATACATTTTACTGCCTTATCCTCCAATTTTCTGCGATGTTGTTCAGGCACTAATGCATATGCCGAACAAACAAAAACACGCAGATGAGCAACAGATGGCTTGCAGTCATGCCAAGCCTCATATGGAGTGATAGACTGCAACGCTTTAGTGGGACACCTGTTCAGTACATATGTTGCACACATGACAGCCTCAAGCCAGAAACTATGTGGTAAAGCCTGACTTTTGACCATGCATCTCACCATCTCCATGAGTGACTTGTTGTTTCGTTCAGCAGCTCCATCCTGTTGAGATGTATACGGCACTATACACTAGTGTTTTATCCCACGTTGAGCCAAAACCAAAAACTGTTTAAAGCACATGAACACTCCCGACTTTGCCTTCAATGGATATACCCATGCATGCCTGGAAAAATCATCAATGAAAGTCACGAAGTAAAGGTAATTTCCAAAAGAGGGTGTCTACATAGGACCACAGACATCACTATGTACAAGCTGCAATTTCTGCGTAGCCCGAACTGAACCATCTTTTGGAAGGAGGAACGCTGCATTTTGCCCAAAATACAGCCTTCACATACATGTTTTCCAGGTGCCTCAAGCTTGGGCAAAGAAGACACCATATCAGATTTCTGCAGGCGTAGCAAACTAGCAAAATTCAGATGACCAAAGCGTGCATGCCAAAGCTTTGCATCTGACATAGCCTGAGAATCATGAACTGCACATGCCAAATCATTAACAAATCTTTCATAGTCTATGAGCTTATACAGCCCACGACATAAAATGCTAGAAGCAATAATCACATCGCCATTTGACAGATCATGAACTGTACACCTGTCATCAACAAATTTCACAACCAAGCCAATCTTGGCTAATGCAAAAACTGATAACAGGTTCTTTTTGATCCCTGGCACAAATAAAGCATCTGACAAGGTGAAAGAACTACCATCAGCAGTAGTCAGAATGATCTTACCAACTCCCATAACAGGATAAGAGGAGTTGTTGGTGCATGTGACAGTATTCCCTGTAGGGGCAGACTCGAGTGAAGAGAAGAAACTGCACTGCCAGGTAATATGTTTGGTCGCCCCACTGTCAAAGTACCAAACATCTGAGTCCACTGCAGACATGCACTGCTCATGAGAAGATGGGTCAAAACTGCAAACAATAGTAAACGCCCACTCTTCTTCTTGCACAAGATTAGCACACTCTGTTTTTGGTGTAGAAGCTTCTGCAACGACCATTCTAGCCTCCTTTTTCTTTGCCTCTTTTGCAGCCAATTTTGGACAGTTCTTTATGATATGATCATTCCCTTTACAGTACTTGCAAAACAATTTCTGCTTTTCTGATTTCTTCTCATCTTTATCCTGGTTCTTCGAATGTGCAGCATTTACAGATTTCTGCTTACTAGTAGAAGAGCTCCATTTTCCTTTGCCCTTCTGGCTAGCCAGGAAAGCTTGATCTGCAACATGCATAATGGACCTGTTCTGCCTGGACTGATCTTCCTGCAACAGAACAGAGACTAACTCCTCAAATGATAAGGCATTCAGATTGCCTTTCATCATCAACCAAAGAGTAGAAGCAAAACTCTGATATGAATCAGGAAGACCATTCAGAACGGTCTACACAAGTGAGCTATCTGGTATAACCTCATCAGCAGAAATCTACTATTCCTTCAAATCGTTGATCTTTGTTAGGAAATTGTCCATAGAATCACCTTCATTCATGTGCTCACTCTCCAACTCTTTTCGGAGGTAAGCAACACGAGCCTCATTCCTAGCTTGGTACAATGTGGTAAGTGTATCCCAAGCATCCCTAGCTATTCTGTAAGAGCGAATATGAGGAATAATGGCACGTTTGACAGACAAAGCTATCAATGCATGTGCCTGGGCATCTCTGCCATCCCAACGAATTTCCTCTGCAGTAGGTGCAACAGAAACAACAGCACGAACAGGAATCTACGGAATATCATCTTCGACACCATCTTCATCAGCTTTAGCACCTGTATTTGTAGTACCTGTCGTTACAGGTGTAACAGGACGTCTTTCAACACCCTACACAATGTTCCACAATCCTTTTGCAAACAAAACATGTTGCATCATATAAGCCCATAATGGGTAGTTGGTACCATCCAATTTATCCTCAACAGCCAACATACGGAATACATCACTGCTTTCAGCCATGGCCGGTGACTAAAATACCTTGATGCAGAAAATTGACTGTATCTCAAAAAGTTGAACAAAATTGCCTAGTCGAGTTCTGCTAGACCTGTAGCAGACTTTGAGACGCTTAAATTGGCGAACAGAAACTGGTATATACCTTTGGCACAAAAAGACGAAATAGCCTGCACAAGCGCTGCGATAGTGTGTTCGGAGACTGCAAACGGAGGAGTGTTGACGGCACCCTACATGAAGCGACGACCTGCTCTGATACCAATTGTTGGAGTTAGACGTCTGCGGAAGCACGCGAACAGCACAAGGAAGAAGAAGAAGCTTGGAGCACAAACACACAATACTAAATGTATTACTAGAGAATGTACAAAGATAAGTAGCCCATTAGGGCAATAGGCGTATATAGAAGCTAGGGGAAAAAACCTCCTTAAGAGGGAAAAAAGTGCTCCGGTGGTCCTAGTGTGTTCACACACATCATTACCTAAATATATCAACAAAGAGTAACAACGTAATAAATCCAAAATAGTACTATTTGTAGCCTCACTTTGACCATTACTTTGAGGATGAAATGCAGAACTAAAGTCTATTTTTGATCCTAGATGTTGAAATAATGCCACCCAAAAATGGTTACAAAAACGAACATCTCGATCTGAATTAATAACTTTAGGAAAACCATGATGTGGAAAAATACATTTAATAAATAACTTAGCAGCTTGAGGTGCCGTTAAAGTCTTTTTAGAAGGAATGAAGTATGCATGTTTACTAAACCTATCAACAATTGTCCAAATCATATCATTGTGAGATGTAATTGTAGGAAGACCAGTAATGAAATCCATAAAAATCGGTTCCCATGGTCCATTAGGTATAGGAAGTGGCATTAATAATGCGAAGGGTTTACCATGATGTCGTTTTACATGATGATAAACAATGTAGTGAGAAACACATTGTGCAACATCGTTTTCCATGTTAGGCCAAAAGAAGAAATGTTTACATGTAGAAATAATACTTTGTATGCCCCTATGACCCATATATGGTGGTTCATGCATCTCTTTCATAACAAACTCTTTGAATACTTGTATAATGCATAACTTGTGTTGGAAATACAAGAATCCATTATGAAATGTGTAATGATCCTCATGATGTGATGTGGAATTATTGAAAGAATTCCATGCTTGTGAAAAATACAGGTCACATGCATAAGGGGAAATCATATCATGAAATGAATGAATCGGAATAGCAGAAATATTGTTAATTGAAACAATAGTTGTTTGTGGGGATGGGAGATGACTTAAAACATCAGCTACAACATTAGCTTTTCCTGGGTGATATTGAATCAGAGGTTGGAAGTTTTGTAGAAATGAAGCCCATTTAATATGTCTATCGAAAATCAATGGTTGATGTAATAAATGCTTAATAGCTTGTTGGTCAGTTTTAATTAGAACTTCCGAACCCATAAGGTAATGTTTCCAAATTTTCAATGCATGCACAACAGCTAATAGTTCCTTATCATATGTACTATAATTGCATTCAGAAGGTTTGAGTTTCCTACTTTCAAATGCAAGAGGATGATCGTTTTGCATTAAAACAACACCTATACCAGAACCACTAGCATCTGTAACTACATGAAATGGTTGTGCAAAATCAAGTAATTGTAGAACACGTGCATGGGAAAGTGCATACTTAAGTTTATCAAAAGATTGTTGTTGGGCTACTCCCCTTACAAATTTTAGATTTTTCTTCAATAATAAAGTAAGGGGAAGGGCTATATAAGAAAATCCCTTTACAAACTTTCGATAAAAGCTAGCTAATCCTAAAAACGAATGGACATCATTCATTGATTGAGGTTTAGGCCATTCTTCAATTACTTTAATTTTCTTGCGATCTACATGAATGACTTGACTAGAGACAATAGGTCCAAGATACTCTATCTCATTTTGGAAGAAACAACTCTTTTAAGAATTAGCATAAAGTTTATTTTTACATAACAAATCAAAGGCTGTTGCTAAATGAGTTTCATGTTCACTGTCATTCTTGCTATAAATAAGTATATCATCAAAGAAGACAAGAATGAAGTCTTGGTATTGAAGGAAAATATTATTCATCATACGTGCAAAGGTGGCGGGTGCATTGGTAAGTCCAAAAGGCATTACCATGAATTCAAAATGGCCGTGTTGAGTTCGAAAAGCAGTTTTATAAATGTCATGTGAGGTCATTCTTATCTGATGATACCCAAATTTAAGGTTGATTTTATTGAAGACACAAGCTCCACGAAGTTTATCTAGCAAGTCATCTATCCTAGGGATAGGATACCTATTCTTAATGGTAATTTTATTAAGTGCTCTATAATCAATGCACATTTTATATGTCTTGTTCTTCTTTCCAACTAAAAGAACAGGGGCTCCAAAAGGAGAAGAGTTAGACCATATTAGTCCTTTATTGAGTAAATCTTTAAATTATCTAGCTATTTCATTTTGGTGTAAGGTCCACTCCTATAAGGTGCTTTATGAGGAGGAGAGCTACGAGGAATTAAATCAATCCTATGGTGAAGAGATCCCCTAGAAGGTGGTATTGCAGAAGGAAAATCAGCCATAAAACAATCCTTATACGAGTCCATAAAGGACTTATGTACACTTGGAAGTGTATGTGTATAATGAGTTATATTATTCACAAAGACAATACATGAGTTCTAACCTTTCCTAAAAGCTCATTTGACTTGTGTATGACTAATGAACGGGAAGGGTTGAAAATCATGCATCGCAGACGATGAAACATCTTTATTTCAAAATGTGAAAGTAATCATGTGTGTATCATAATCAATGTAGGGGTTGTAATTATGTCGAAATGACATGTGAAGTATAACATCATATGGCTACAACTGAACAATTAAAAATGAATGTTCATCTACATATGAGCCTATACAAATTTGAACATTATGCACCTCATTCGTAACATTATACATATTCCCTATAAACGAGCCTTAACCTTATACATAGAAGGATGAGAAGTAAGGTTAAGATTTTTAACTAGCTTATGAGAAATAAAATCATGCGAGCTACCATCGTCGTGTAAAATATTTACTACTATGCCATTAATGGTGCCATACATGCAAAGTAGAGAATGGTTAGAAATTCTGTTACCTAGGGTACTTAGTTCTTGCTCTAATACTTCTTCAAACTAGTTAGGTTCAGTGTCAGCAGGAACAACCTCCATGTTGTATAATTGAGCTTCAATGGGTTGCCTATTGGTAGGTCTCATCCTATAGGCAGCTTTGGTACGACCACTCTTTCCACAATTCCAATAAGTTATATGCGGTCATTTTTGTTGAGCATTCATCATCGTATTTTGAAGAGTGGTAGGTTTGTGAGGCTAGCCAAGGGTTGATTTGTTGGATGGTACTAAATGGGAATGAGGAGGGCATTGGAAAGTAGGGGAAGCGAACGTCGTAAAGGGATGCTTAAAAGGAAAATTGGCTTTGATGGGTGGTTGACATTGACGAATTTGTTGTAAGCGAAGTGTTTTGGTGATAGATTGGAACTCCTTTTTCAGCATCATGTGCAAAAGAGATAGCTTCATACATGCTTGTAGGTTAGAGGGTATGGATCTTTGCTTGGATTCCCATCTCCAAGCCATCTTCATATTTTCGTTGCAAACTTCCTTCAGGAACCTGCTCAAGTGAACGAAGTAATAAAAGACATTGCCAAAAATGTTCAGTATAAATGGATACATTATCTCCTTCTCTCCATCCAAAAGTTTTCCATGCAGGACGTGCATGTAGATGGAACTAGGAAGGAAGGAAAGACTCCTTAATTTTTTGTCTGAAATGCGTCCCATGTGGTAGGACGGTTGGTACTATTCCGTAAAACATTCCACCATAGCTGAGCTCTTCCTACCAAATAATTGGTAGCAAACTTGACTTTCTCACTTTCTGAATATGACTCATCAGAGTAGAAATCGTCGAATTGAGAGAGCCATGACAGGACAAATTGGCCATCTTTTCATCCATCGAATTTAGAGAATTGGAAGTTCTTAGCACCTATCTTGGAACTTGCACCTTCTTCTTCTGGAGTGATAATCGCTTTCACCACTTTGATTAAGCTACGATCATCACTTTATACTTGTTGGAGCATAGCATCGCATTCTTGAAGTTCTGGTCGCATAAGCTCTAACTGTTGCTCGAGTGAGAGCCTAGGTAAAGGTGAATTGCCAAAATCCTCCATTGTTGTAGGGTCCATTTCTAGAGAAAAAAAACCCCTCTTTCAAACTATGTTGTATTGTCAATCTAATAGGTCACTTAAAAAGCTCTTTCCAAGAGCTTTCCAATGATACATTATATGCTAAAATCCGAGTCATATATTGTAAATTATGCCCTATTCTTTGATGCACTCCTCTAGAAAATTGATGGGTGCTTCCACATGTGTGAGATCATCTTGGAAATTGTAAAAGGAAGAGGGAGGTGAAAGTTGATGTAAATATGACAAAAGGAAGATAGAGTGATAACTCAAAGAGATGGAGTAGTGGTTAAAGTACTTCCCTTGTAAGTAGGAGGTTGTGGGTTCAAATCCTCCTACCTTAGGGAATCTAAAACTCTCTATTGCCACTCAAAATTAAAATTGCCTCACGCATAGCCAATGGCTATCGACGGAGCCTTGGGTGCCAATGTTGCCAATGTATTGCCTAAGTTCTTTCCTTAGTCGACACCTTGCAGTAAGCGAAGGTATAAGGAAAGAGTAAGCAAAGGTGTAAACGTAGGTTCTAGTTCTGGAACTAGAACAGAGCCAAAGACAGAAGCAGAAGCGAACATGGACGTGGATGCGGATTCGGATTCGGATTCAGATTTGGATCCCGAATAGAGAATGCAAACAGGAATCAATCACGGAGATTAACACAAACAAACCCCTCTAGAGTGATACCTACCAGGCTCTGATACCACTGTTATCAAGTGCTTCAACGCACGCACACACAGAGGCAGAAAGAAGACGAAACAGGAATCAAAAACAGAGAAACAATGGACCCGATATTGGATGCAATCTCCCCCCATGTACTCTGATGGACGAGTCTCTCAGATTACACGTACTTATAGGTTTATTTATATTACGTCCTGAAAATAGAAGTTACATGAGGGCCGTCGTTTTTAGAAGCGTCTTTTAGGAAAACTACTTTATTTACAAAAGGTGTCGCTTTCTAAAGTGAACCACTACTTTTACAACAAGATAAACCTAAATATAACTATTCTAGAAGTCTTCGATTTAGCCTTCAAATTTATTTATTTACACGCATCCACTTGAATCCATGCCCTCATCCTTCTTTACCTACTAGATCAAACACAACTACATTAAAACCTTCTAGATATTTAAAACATTAAAAATCCATTTAACCTGCCATGATTCCATAAAATAGAACACAATTAAGCTATTTTCAAGTTATCTTGCATATCTTTTAGAAAGTGTGAAGCACTCAAAGATATCTTGGGTCATCGAATGGCAGTTGGATTGTGGGGAATAAATCCATAAATCACCTCAGAAGGTGCCAGCTTAGTAGTCTTGTGCTTCCAACTATTATAAGCAAACTCAACTAATGCAGGAAACTATCCCAATCCATTTGTTTCTCTAAAATATATGTTCATAGCATATCTTTGTGTATTTGATTAGCTGTTTTGATTTAACCATCTGTTTTTGGATGCTCTCCACTACGCATCTTGAGGTGAACTTAAAGCTTATTGAACACATGTTTTTGAAAATTTCTTATAAACCTAGGGTCCTTGTCTAAAAATATGGATTTAGGTAGACCATGCAATCCAAAAATGTTATGAATAAATAGTTCTAGAACTTGAAGAGCCTCCTTCCTTGGTAGGAATAAAGTTTGCCATTTTCCTTAAACGATCGATCACCGTAAGAATAGCATTGTTTTATCATGGTTTCCTAGGAAACCATTATAAAGTCTGTGGAAATACTATCCCAGTAATATTGTGGTATTTCCATGGTTGTAGCAGACATAGAGGACTAATCCTTTGTGCTTTATTCATTTGACATTTGAATCACTATTTTACATAATTATTTACATCTCTCATCATCTTCAACAAAAAGTGCATCTAATCAACTACAAAATTTTCTCAATACCAAGATGTCTTGCAAAAGATACATTGTGGCTCCCAGAAATAACTTATTTTCTAAACTTCCCCTCTCAGGAATTACGCACAAAAATCTTTCCCGTTCTTTTATACAAACCTTGCTCCACTTGAAAATTACAAAATATCTTATCCTCATCATTTTTTGACAGTTTTTTTTATTATAGAGTGACAATAAGCATCATTAATCAGTGAATCTTTTATCACTTTGATTAAATCACTATGAAGAATTATGAAGCCAATGTAATGCAAAATATCAAATAATGCATCTGCAACTATATTCATTTTTCCTTTTCTATATAGAATTTTCATGTGAAATTCTTGCATCAACTCAGCCCATCTAGCATGTCTGCCCTAAAGATCAGGTTGGGAACATAAATACTTCAATGTGTAATAATCTGTGTATACTTTAAAAGTTGCCCCATACAAGTACTGTCTCCAAATCTTCAAAGCATGAACTATTGAATATAATTCTTGTTCATGGACATGCAATTTTCTCTAAGCTAGAGAAGTTTTCTTACTTTCAAAAGCTAATGGTCTACCATCTTGAATTAAAACTACACCAACTAGGATGTCACTAGCATCAGTTTCTATTTCAAAAGGTTTTTGTGGATCTTCCAGTAATAAAATTAGAGCACTTTAAACTGCTTATTCAATGTGTCAAAAGCTTGTTGTCGTGCACTAGTCCATAGAAATGTTTGATTATTTTGCAATAGATCCATCAATGGCACAACTATGTGTGAATAAAATCTCCTATGGAAGCTTGATAATCCTAAGAATGATCACAACTAGCACTCATTGTGAGTAATTGGCCAATTGATAATCACAAAAACATTTCCTGGATCCATTCTAATTCCATACGGGGAAATTATATGTCCTAAGTAATCAACCTCACATAAACATAACTATTTCTTCTCTGGGTTGACATACAAAGTATTCTCATCTAATGTTTGAAAAGCTATATGCAAGTGACATTCATGTTCTTTGAAACTCTTACTGTAAACCTATAGATCATCTACAAAATAAACCATAAACTAACCAATAAAAGGACCAAAAATATCCTTCATGAGCATCATGAAGGTAGGTGGATAATTTGTTGAACAAAAAGGCATTAGAAGATACTCATAATGATTAAATCTAGTACAAAAAGTTTGTACATCATCATCCTTAACTCTTATTTGATGATAAACGCTTTCTCAGACTATTTTACTATATACAATAGCACGTCCTAGTGCATCGAGAATATTGACGATGCGAGGCATTAGATAAATGTGCTTTACTGTAACTCTATTAAATGCTCTATAGTCTATACACATCCTGAAGGATCTATCCTTTTTGCAAATCAAAAGCACTAGGGCTGCAAAAGGTGAATAACTTGATCTGGTGAGCCCTTTGTCGAGATACTCTTCCATCATATGACACACTTCTGCCTCCTCTTGTAGAAGTATGTCTGGCTAGCGGAGGAGCTCTTAGTACTCGCTCAATCATATGCTCCATTTTTCTGCAAGGCAAAGACCATAGCAATTCTGATAGAAACAAGTGTTTAAATTTAGTGTTCATTGTAGAAGCTAGTTGAGCTTCCAAACTAGTTTGAACCTAGAAAGATAACAATTCTTTATGTTCAAAATGTAGGAAATAAAGAACTTACACTCTCCTTTTACCATCGCAAAGGTAGACATCCGCTTGTACTTCTGAGTATCACGCTCTCCACGAATGGTGATGCGGTGACCATTATGATTAAATTGATATATATGAGTTAAAAATCTATAATTCCGCTTTCTGGTTGCATGCCACTATTGGCTGAGAATGAGATCAAATCTAGCCAGCCTCAATCTCGAAATCCAACTCATCTTTGTATGACTAAATTTGGACAGGTAATCTGACTACTTGCCAATTGATCTAGGCCTCATAAGCATTCTTATCTTCTAACTCTACTATGTAGCTATACTCTGATGGACTAGTCTTCAGCTTTAATTACTTCACTAGAGAAGAGTTAATAACATTATGCCTCAATCCTATGTCAAAAAAAACTTTAACAAGATGACCATTAACTTCCCCACTTATGACAACCAGCTTAAAGTCCACAAACTTTTACCCTTTCTGAGCAACTCGGGATGACACCATATCTCACACATTTTTCACCTTCTTGGTGAATGTTATGTTTAAGATGGGTTGTTTCCTAATCAAATCTCGAGGTACCCCCCAAAAAACGAACACGTGTGAGGTCGTTTTTCTTTCACACGAAACTTCTTGGGAAGATGATGATGTGTCTCACTCTGCAAAGAACTTTCCCCCCCTCTCACTTGAGCTCTGACACCAAATGAAAGATCCCAATCAGCTACCTACCACTCTCTTCCCAACCTTAAATAGCCCTTGACCTTGGAACATCTAGAGTTTTTTCTAAGGTCCATACACTCCTCATACGGCAACTCTGAAGAGATGCAAAAACCACGAAGGCTTGTGCTAGAGCCTTAGCTCCCTTGAGCTCTGGTCCTTGACTTGGCTAGGCCCTTGACCAAATGTAGGTAGACCAATGGTAGACCATGGAGGTCTAAACAAATCTAACATGGATTAGGCTGGTTGCTATGAAACTTGTGTGTTCACCAGTGTTTTTTTCTTTCTTCTTGCTAGCTCATGCACATCTTGGTTGAGAAAGAAGAAGCCTTATATGGCCACTTCTACTTGGGAGGCTGAGTATAGGGAAGCTCTCATAGTGACTATTGAGTGTGTGTGTGGCTGAGATGCCTTTTGGCAGATTTGGGTGTTGATAAATCTTTGCCATGAACATTGTCATTGAGAGTTAGGTATGCATTTCGAGTTGCGAGGAACCCTCTGTTTCATTCTCACACATAGCATGTTGAGATGCACTATCAACATGTCAAGGAGAGAAGCTTCGTTGGAGAAATCAGCCTGCTTATGTTCCAACACATTATGATATTGTAAACCTTTTCACAAATGCTGCACAAAGCATGCTAAGGTGGACTATCAACAAGTCAAGGAGAGGATCTTTGTTGGAGAGATTGGCTTCCTTATGTTCCCACATAGTACAATATCGTAAAGCTTTTCACAAAGGCTCTACTTAGGGAGAATTTTGAAGCCTTTCTCAAAGCTTTGGGCTTACTTCCTGTTGTGGATTCATTTCTTTGTACATAGATTGACACTTCCTTATACATGATTGCTAGCTTCTATGCACTGCAACACTTTGAGGGGGGATTTGTTGATATATTTTGGTAGTGATGTGTTTGATTAGACTTAGGACAGCCAGAGTACTTTTCTCCCTCTTTAGGAGGTTTTTCCCTCCGTTTGTATATATATCTATAAACTTAATATGTCACTTGTTTTTGTACATTCACGTGGTAACATATTCTGTGTTATGTTGTTCTCAATTCTTATTTTTCTTCCGTGTGTTGTCCATGTGCTTTCCTAGACCTTGAACTCCAATATATTCTAGAGCATGATGAGCTTGAGAATGAAGGTCATTCTACGATGCATCCGGTGCATGGCCATTGTACAATGGAAAAACCATCCATCACCCAACTCCTTGATATTAAATGATAACAACACCATCCAAATATTACCTTTCTAGTCAATTTTGACAAAAGGTACTCTTCAAAAAAACTTACGTTACAATGGAAAAACCATCCGTCACCCAACTCCTTGATATTAAATGATAACTACACCATCCAAATATTACCATTCTAGTCAATTTCGACAAAAGGTACTCTTCAAAAAGACTTACGTTATTCTGAGTGATTGGATATAGAATCATGCCCCAGGAACCACCTTCACTTTGGAAAGATCTCCATCTTGCTTAATTTTACTTTGAAAGTGCAACAATGCATCCATCGGTGTTCTTAGGTGGAGACATCAAACAATACCCAGGGCTAACATCGTTGATCTCTTGGGATCCTTGGAATGGATCTTGTATATTCTTTCTAACCGTCTGGGTTATGGATATAATACATGATAGATTCAACTATTTTCAGTTGCGCGAACTCAGTTGTAAGATAAGGAATTTGAGAAAAGGCAGCACTAATTCTCCTACTTTGAGAAAGATTGCTTGTTTTTTCAATTTCCCACCATCAATTTGGCCATGGATTTTCGGTGTGTTACCTCTACATTTCTGTCTTTACGAAGGGACTTCTTCCTTTCACTCCTCGAACCAAAATACGATTAAAAGCTGCTAAAATACGAATGTAGAGAAGCAACTAGCGATGCAGCTAATCAAAGGAATAAGCTAGAGGCAAAGCTTTAAGAATATCAAGACAGCAAGAAAGTAGTGGGGCTCAGGAAAACATAGTGGAGGTATCAATTTAAAGGTAGATAAAGCATATCTAACCCCTATTTTGTGAGATATAGGTGGCCCATGGGTACTATGCTTTTTTTTTTTTAATAGAGGGAAGTTCAGCCATGGCCTATCCCACAAAGTAGGGGACGAGTTTGGTAAGCTAGAGGGCGTTACAAATGAGGCATACAAAACTATCATCTCCTTCATGGGGGACCGATTTGGGTTTCAGCTTGTTATCTACGAGGAGATAAATACAGTGGTGTCTAAATGCAGGAGATCTTTGTCTCGGGAGATTCTTTTACCTAGAATAAACAAGGATTTCTTAATCGACCATTCCTTTGGGGTTTGGCCAAAGTTGACAGCACATCGCTCCCTCCAAATTTTCCAAAGAGTCTTGCCTCTGATGGCATTCCACAGCCTAGAAGAGCAGCCAACCGCCTCACCCAACAACACCTGTTGCCAATTGATTTGATTCGAGAGACAAAGAATCTGTGTCACGTGATGCCAGATAACATGGGACTTGGGGCAATCAAAGAAGAGGTGAACAAGGTCTTTGATGCATCGATGGCACCGGCTTGCACCATGGAGGCACACCACATATTTTGTTGGCCTTTGCATTGTACCAGATACCTTTATGCAAGATTTCAGAATCGATTTCTTGATCTCAATAAGGGGGTGCCAAATCAACATGAACTTAAGTTCCCATCAAAGTTTGGTCCAAGAAAGACACCACACCTTGTTAAGAGTGTGATGAACATCTAAGTTTTCTTTGAAGTTGGGAATTTTGGATAGTTTCTTACCATTGCTCCAGTTGAGGCCCTCTAGGCAAGGAAGATCTTGCCTGCAGAGAAGGCGGGTAGTTGAGTGGTCCCACGCTGAACACCTGTTTTGAAGAAGAGTCCATTCTTTGGGTCTAAGTCTCCAAACCTAATCCACTCACCGGTCTCTTGTTTCCAGAGCTGTTTCCATTGTTTGTACCCCTTGTTCCAAAGTCGCTTAGCCATTTGGAGGTTCCAAGACTCCACCTCCCTTAAGCCGCTGATCGAGAACCAGATAGCAAACTAACTTGGTAGGGCGTGCAATGGTTGTCAACACATTTATGCTTTCTACGATTATTTAAGGAGTAGAATGGACTGGGGACCTCAATAGGAGGGTATTTTGGATATCACTGGGTTAGCTGACAACATTGGGATCCTCACGCTTTTGGTCTCCCCCCACCCAGTGTCCCCTAAAGCCTCGTGTGTTCCTTATGGAAGAGTTGGAACAAAACCATTCATCAGAGTCAGTGGGAAGTGGGCATGGGTACTATGCTTTTCACTTGTACAATTGTTTTTTCAATATATTCAACCCAAGGGAGATGATGCTTCGGCCGAATTTGCTCTAAAAAAACATAGCATTTAATGTGTTTGACATAACAACCATTCATTACTTTAAATACTCCCATCTTTGCCCCCATTTGCACAGCATGAATCAGAACTCATGTAGAGGTAGTTTCAGAGATCTACCATCACCATCAGAGAGAAATTAAAAGGTCCTCGACAAAGTAGGATTGTATACAGTACACGCGGAGAAGCAGGATCAGGGAACAGAGATGAAGGGACTCAACGGAGGTTGACACATACGAAGGAAACATTGGATGTCTGAAGAGAGGAAACTGGACGTGTGAGTATTAAATTGCTAGGCCATACCCAATCATTCCATGCTGTGTGTACGTGTGTGTATGTGTGCGTGTACGCCAATTTGATACCCACCACAAGGTGGCATTTGGTAGGATTCTCATTTTATAAATACGACGACTATTCTGCAATGCTCATCGTGCGAATCATGCAACCCATCTTGTAAACTTCAACGATGTATACTAAATCTAGCAAACTGTGTGTGTGTGAGAGAGAGAATCAGGAACAAGATTAGACAGGAAAAAGAAACCTACCTCAAAGATACATCATCACCTCCTTGATTCTGAGATCACTGTAAGGTACAAATGATGATGCAGGTTTGTTGTCATGATGAGATCACTGTGAGAAATAAGGTATGTCAACCCAAACTGCGGATGTCACCTTCATGGTGAGATCATTTTACTTTATTATTTACTTCTTTATGCATGTATAGCTTTTAGCCATGTACTACAGAAAGGTGCACATACGCATGACCTCAAATAACAGTACATTGATTTGATTATTCACTGTGAAGGATGCATGTAACACTCTCTCTCTCTCTCTATATATATATTCATATTCTTTTCTTTGTTCGTTTAGTGTTGTGTGCAACTTTGAGTAACCTGTCTTTGTGTGTTGTATGTGTGCTTTATGCGCATTTATCTATCTATAGGTGTGAATGCATGATGTGCGTCCATTATGTGTGTATGTATGTGTGTGTATGTAGCATGTACATATGGTTGACTGCCGCCTCTCATTACAGAGCTGGCGAGGAAACAGATTAGGAAACCGATGATAACTGATCAAGACAACAAAGCTGGCAGCACAACTTTCAAAACCTTTTGGTTAAAGACTGCCCAGTGCCTATAACGTGGTGCCCGTGAGGATGACCTCCACGATTTCCTTGCGGAGGTAAAGAGAAGAAACTGTCGGGGAATCGGGGGTGTAAAGCCTCAAAAGGACAAAGATGTGCATCAAAGACACGTCCCTTTTTTTTTTATAAAGGAAGTTCGGCCCTGGCCTATTCTCCCAGACTTTAATTAAAATAGAGAAGAAAAGTTACAAGTGAATGGGACTAGTGCCCATGGGACCCCCCAATTCTCACAATGCAGGGGAGGAGTAAGTCAAGCTAGAGGGCATTACAAATGAGGCGGATAAACCTATCATCACCCTCATGTGGGACCCATTTGGGTTTCAACTTTTTGTTTTCGAGGAGATAAATACAGTGATGTCTAAACGGTGGAGATCTCTTATCTTGGGAGATTCTTTTACCTACAAGAAACAAGGATTTCTCGATCAACCATTCCTTAGGAGTTTGGCCAAAATTGACAGCACATCGCTCCCTTCAAATCTTCCAAAGAGTCTCACCCCTGATGGCATTCCACAGTCTTGATGAGCAGCCGACTGCCTCACCCAATAGCACATGTTGCCAATTGATTTGGTTCGTTAGTCTCAGTACTCGGGTCACGTGACGCCAGATAACATGGGACTTGGGGCAATCGAAGAATAGGTGAGCTAAATCTTCGATGCATCGATGGCAACGCTTGCACCATTGCGGCACACCACAGATTTTGTTCGCCCTTGCATTGGACCAGATACCTTTATGCAAGATCTGCCACATGAGAACGGACTTTTTGATCTCAATTAGGGGGTGCCAAATACACATGAACTTTAGTTCCCATCGAAGTTTAGTCCAAGAAAGGCACCATCTCTTGTTAAGAGTGTGATGAACATCTAAGTTCTCTTTGAAGTTGGGGATTCTAGATAGTTTCTTAGCACTGCTCTATTTAAGGCCCTCCTGGCAAGGAAGATCCTTATCACAGAGAAGGCGGGTAATTGAGCAGTCCCATGCTAAACACCTGCCTTGAAGAAGAGTCCATTCCTCGAGGGTAACTCTAAGTCTCGGGTCCAAGTCTTCAAACCTAATCCACTGGCTGGTCTCTTGTTTCAAGAGTTGTTTCCACTATTTAAACCCCTTGTTCCATAACCGCTTTGCAGTTTGGAGGTTCCAAGACTCCACCCCCCTAATGCCACCGATTGGGAACCAGATAGAGTCATTTTGTCTTATCCCAGCCGCCCACTTCCACTCATCACTGATTCTGATGAATTGTTTGGCCTTGTTCCAACTCTTCCATAAAGAACACACGAGGCTAGAGCCTTTAGGGGACACCGGGTGGGGGGAGAACAAAAGCGTGAGAATCCCTATGACCTTCCAACCAGGATGGCCAACTAAGGTAAGGTCTTCCATGTTTTTGAAGATCAATTTAGCCCAAGAGGACTCACTATTGCTCCAAGCCTTGATAAGCCACCTTGCCGCTAGCTTGTCAGCCAAACCAACGATATCCAAAATTCCCAATCCCCTTGAGTCTTTTGGGCTAATGCAAGTTTCCCATTTGATTTTGGGAATCCCCCTCCTGTTGGGGTCCCAGTCCAAAGGAAGTTTCTGCAGATTCTTTCCACTTTGGCCAAGTCTTTCTCCTTAGGTCTCCAACACGAGATAAAGTAAATAGTTGTAGACAACATAAATGTGTTAACAATCATAGCACGCCCTGCCAAGTTGACTTGCATACCTTTCCAATGATTTAGTTTGCTATCCAGCTTGGATAGCACCCAGTTCCATCGTTGCTCCATTGAGATGTCAAATCCCATCGGAATGCCGAGGAGACGGAAGACTTGACCTCTAGGGATAACTTGACACCCTTGATCTAACAACAATTGGGGTGTAGGTCCGCGGATTTCTCTAAAAGTAGTTTTAGCATGGTTGATTTTTGAACCTGAGGCCACACAAAAGGTGTCGAGACACCACCAAAACACCTCAATGCTGTTTATATCGTTATGCACAAAGGCATTCATGTCATCGGCAAATAGTCTTGCAATCATTTGGCAATGATTTAGAGGTAGGGAAAGACCCTTGAGATTGCTAGCATCCATGTGATGCTTTACCAGGAAACTGAGCCCATTCAAGGCGATAGCAAAGAGTAATGAAGCAAAGAGGTAGCCTTGCCTGATTGATCTTTTTAAACGAATGGGCTCAGAGAGCTTACCGTTTATATTTATTCTAGTTGAAGTGTTTCCAAGAAGAGTGGAAACCATCTTTGTGAACTTTTGGTTGCATCCAAGGTCTTTCAATGATTGAAGAATAAAGTCCCATTCCAATCTGTCATACACTTTGTCGAAGTCGATCTTTAATGAATACCAGATCTTGTGCAGACTCCTTAGAAAACGCAAGGCATTCCCAAATATCGACAATTGCTTCAAGCATAGATCTACCTTTGATAAAACCTTTTTGATCCTCACAAAGCCATGACTTTAAATGACAAGAGATTCTGTTGGCAATAACTTTTGCAATTATCTTGTATCCTGTTTGGAGCATGGTAATCGGTCGCCAGTTTTCAGTTTTGTTCTTATCTCCCCTTTTGTGGATTAAATTGATGACGCCATTATTAAGACACTCAGGGAGGGCACCAAAGGAGAGAGCCTCTTGCCACACCAGACGCAGTGGGGTGGCCACCTCATGTTTGAAGGACTTGAAAAACTCATTGGTGAGGCCATTAGGACCCGGACTTTTCGCATTGGGAAGAGCATCAATAACCTCGATAATTTCATTCTCAAAAATGTTAGCATCCAGCAGAGAAATCATGTTCTGTGGGATTCTGGATTGAGCAACCCTTGAGATGGTTGCCATGGAGTCATGCCTGTGCGGGGAAAGAGGAGCGGAGACCCCGAGAAGATGGGTAAAGTGCTCGAGGATGATAGATCTATTCTCAACTTCCATGCTACATTCGGTTCCATTGTTATCGACCAATAAGGGGATGGATTCCCTAGCTTGTTTCCTTTTGAGGATGTTACACATCTCTTTTGATGGTTTGTCCGCCTTCCCCGCCCACCAATCTTTGAAGAATATTTGAAGATTTTTTCTTTGAACCTCCTCCTCTAATCTTAGTCTTCCCCTGATTTTCAAAAGACCTTGTTAGCATTGTAAGTTACCTTTGTTCACCTCTTCTTCAAGCCGTGAGAGCCTTCGGTACACTGTCTCTCTTCTTTTTTTCAGGATATCTCTTATCGCATTTTGAGTCTTGATCAAAATTTTTTGAGTCCTTTCCACCACGCTTCTCCAGCACTTAGCCGGTTCATTATAGTAGGCGAAGGCTTCCGCCCACACTGCACAAATTTCTTGGTGGACAGAGGGGAGGGAAAATTATGTCTGACAAGCATGAAACCAAGGGGTTTTCTGGAGCATGGGAATCGGTTTGAAAGACAGAGTAATCGGGTAGTGGTCCGAGATAGTCAGATCCATGTGTTGGGAAATCAAAGGAATACCCCACTGGAGGATGGTGTTTTGGTCGATGTAACATCTATCATAAGTCTTGCTTTCCTCAAAGAGTCCCCCAATTGGAGATATGACTAGGAGAACCCCTTCATGTCTTTCACCTCGACCAGGTCGAGATGGAGCTTGATCTTATCCCATATCTCTTTCTCCTGGCCGTCAATAATTTTCCCCTTGTTATTCCATTTGTCCTCAGGAAACTCAACCATGTTGAAGTCCCCACAAATCAAAACATTATGTGAGATGGGGGTGAGGGAAGCCCAAGTATCAATTCTATCGGCTTCTCCAATAAGGGCATAAATTGAGACCACAATGAACTGAAAAGGGAACCCGATAGAGGTAGCAATCCAATGGTGATTCTGACCTTCAAAAGGGGAGGTCACATTGCCAGACAAGGAGTGACTAATACCAATTGTAGCACCCCCCGCCCCCCTAGGGTGAGAAGTGGACAACCAAAGGTGGTTCAAGAAATGCATTTAAGCCCTTTTTGGAGATCCTCTCTGTCGATTTTAATCTCTTGTAAGTAGATAAAGTCAGGGTTGAGGCACTTGTTGAACCAATGGCCAAGAATCACTACTCTTGATGGGTCAGAAAAACCCGTGATGTTTAGTGATGTGAATTTCATTATTGATGGTTGCCCTCTTTGAGGGGAGGGACCCGATCTTTTTTCTTCTTGTGATCTTCTTTTTTCCTCCCAGCTTCTTGACTTAGGATCCTACTCTTGAGGGGGCTCTTCCATGGCATGCCCGATGGTTGTTTTCCTTTACGCTTTCAAGACTTTTGTTGCGGTAATCTTGGAATGCAAACCGGAAGGGGAGGACCAAGGAAGGAGCTTTCACTGTCTGGGTTGTCTTCATTGCTAGTAGTGAAGCCTTCCTCTATACTCATGGTGTAACCTTCTTGGTTGTCTTCTTTGCTGGTAGAGCACCCAAGGGTATTATTAGTGGGGTCTTCTACATAATGGTTGTCCCCAAGGAAGTCGACCTCATTAATCTCCTTTTCTAGGTTACAGTACATGTTATTTGAAGGAGCAGTAGTCATACTGTTCCTTGCTGTTGATCTTCGAGGGCTAACTTTCCTCCTGCATCTTACTTCAGAGAATCCTTTTGAAACCATCTCAGCAACGTCCTTGTCACCTCTAATTTCCCTTGAGTGCCAATGCAGGTCAATGTCTCTTCTGGTTCTTTATTTTTAAAACAAAAAAGAATTTTATAGGAAGAGAATTTTATAGGAAGAGAATTACATGTCCTTGTCAATGTAGGAATGGGAGAGATATTCTTTACTAGAGGATCAAGCAACTAAAAACCATGATATATCTTTTATGTTTGTAGATATAAAGAAAGACATATATGAATGGTTATGCACTTTACCAAATAAAAATTGGTTTTGCATATATGAATTGGTGAATTAAATGCCATTAGTGTGGAGGAATCTCAGTTCTTCGATGTGTGAAGTGACTTATGTTTGTTTGTTTTTCTTCGAGATCGTTGGGTAGTTAAGCATAAGGTGTAAATATAAAATTACGGAAAAATAATGGAAAACTATATGGTGTATAGCTGTTAAACACCCATTAGTCCTCACCTTAAATGCTATAGGAGAATGGATATAAAACTTCGGTTGATCACTATGTGAGAATAATTTTCCCATGCACTATGTGAGAATAGTGCCATGTGTGTGTTTCTGTTTTGAATTGATACATAATGTGATTTTTTAAGGATCAGCAGGTACATATCTTTTGCATTGAGGAAATTACATGTGTTGCATTAAGAGATTATTTCAATTGTTAATTGGTAGTAAAACTTTGATTACTTTATTTTGGCACATAATATAAACAATTAGGGCAGCAAATGTGTGAGCACAATATGAACGCAGCAAGAGAATAGAAATCTATAAAACAATTACTGTTTCCATAATGCTTTTCACAACATGGAGGAAATGGAATGGAATGAAAATTGGTGTATAAAATTCTTGGAATGTAAGATTAGAATATGATTTTCATATGAATAGTGTGTACATCCAAAAGCAGCATGACATATTGATTCAGGATATTAAGCACATTTTAAGTCATTACTTGAAATACAAAAGAGTCCCTTTTGTTTAAAAATATTTTCAACTTAAAGGAAATATAGAATAATAGTGAATATTCGGATGAAAAATAGTTCTACAACTTGAAATGCAACTGATATGATTGTGAAATTTCATAAGCCTTTTGGCACAAGACACATAGGCAAGAGGGAATCATTGTGAGCTTGTTCTACCGATTTCTTTATAAGATGAAACACATGAGACAAAAATGATTACGTTTGAACTGTCATGTGGGTATTTATAGATCAAGTAAATAAATAAATACACACACGCCCCCCCCCACACACACACGCACACACACACACATATATATATATATATATATATATATATATATATATGTATATATAGTTTGGGTCGAAACTCATGAATGTAAAACTTTGATGAAAATTAGGATATTCTTATGGAAATGAAATTGATCTGTGATAATTCTTTGTATTGTGTTATATTTTAGAGATGTACATGCCTCAAAGAATGAGAATTTCCTTGCTCGGGGGATATCCAACATCAAATCTGTAAGAAATTGTTTGAATGATGTGTGTGACTCTCCTCCCATCCATATATACCCTCTTGTACTCTAAAAATAGCAATGATATACTCTAAGAATAGCAATGATCTGGAATAGTCTAGTGTGAACATGTGGCCATCATGCAACACCTATTCTCATTACTAGAAAAGCAGTTCCCATTACTACCAAGGTACCTTAGGGTATCCCCCGAGCTTGGGACCTTGGCTAGCTGGCCCTTGTACCTCACACACATGGATTGATCCCTGTGGATCAAATAGATTGATCCCTGTGGATCACATGCACTAATCCATGTGGATCAATGTCATGCACTGATCCCTGTGGATCATTGAGGGAAAGCACTTGCGAACCAGAGCTTCTGACTCCCAAGTAGATTCAGTAAGTGGTAATCCTCTCCAGGCTACTAAATACTCATGAAGGACACGATTCCTAAATCGCTTCTGTCTCCGATTTAGTATCCTGTCTGGAGAATGATCCGTGCTTTTACTTTCTTGCAAAGAAACAATACCTTCTATTAGACTATCCTCCCTAGAAACATGAAACACTGGATGAAATCTGCAATCTAGAGGAAGATCTAATCGATATGCGACTTCACCTAGCTTTTTAACTATCTTCCAAGGTCCAAAAAAAACTTGGTGATGGCTTACTACACTTCCCTATAGATAGTGAAGTAGACCTAGCTAGTACCTAAAGAAAGACTCTGTCTTCTACCTCTAAGGACCTAGGAGATCTTATCCTATCAGCGTACTCTTTTGCCCTATGTAAGGAATTGAACTCACAACCTCTTGGTTAGCAATGTGATGGGCTAACCACTTGCCCCAAAAGTCATGGTTGAGGATTACTTCCTAATCCTCCCTCTTAGGATGTAGTTCAACCATCTCCTATCTGTCAAGGGTGTGGTTCAACCATCTCCTACCTATCACTTTATTACATTCTTCCCCTCTTGGCCAATCATTGTCCTCAATGATCTGCTCTTATACCCCCCTAGCCTCGGAGATCAGTCCCTTGAACTCCCTAGGTGCCCTTGAATTGATGTCCCTCAACCTCGCATAGTTTCTTGAACCTTGTTCACAACCTTGGTCTCTTGAACCCTTGCTCTCAACCTTGGTGTCTTGAACCTTCTTGTTCGCAACCTTGGTGTCTCAGGCCCTTGTTCTCAACCTCAATCTTGAACCTTGTTCTCACCCATGCTTGGTATCTTGAACACTCAATCAAGTGCCACACAAGGATTCCCAAAGAGCTCACACTTTCAAGCTAGCTCATTGGAAAGTTCATTCCGAGAGCTTTCCAATGGTATATTATATGCCTCAATCCGACCTACAGATTGAGAGATACACTTCAATCTTTGTTAGGTCCATCCTTGAAACTGACGCGCGCGCCTTCCACAATTCCTACCCTTTCACATAGACGATGCCCAAGTGCCTTTTTGAGAGGCCATTGAATCATTCCACCTTGCCCAAGCCTACTTCCTTTGCTCTGATACCAATTGTAAGAAATTGCTTGAATGATGTGTGTGACTCTCCTCCCAACCATATATACCCTCTTGTACTCAAAAAATAGCAATGATATACTCAAAGAATAGCAATGATCTGGAATAGTCTAGTGTGAACATGTGGCCATCATGCAACACTTATTCCCATTACTACCAAAGCAGTTCCCATTACTACCAAGGTACCTTAGGGTATCCCACGAGCTTGGGACCTTGGCTAGCTAGCCATTGTCCCTCACACACATGGATTGATCTCTGTGGATCAAATAGACTGATCCATGTGGATCAGTGATCCCTGTGGATTACATGCACTGATCCCTATAGATCAATGTCTGACAAAAACCACATATCATATAGGTGGTTGCATATTCATGATGCCTAGATAAACAGTGAGACCACATAGAAAATTCTAGAGGGTTAATAAGCGAGTTGTATCAATGCCCATTCTATACAGGTTGATATTTGATGCACATTGCATGGCTTTGACCTCTAGTTGAGTTCGTTAACCACACCATCTTTCAAATCTAGTTGAGTTTATGTAGTAGATAGTTATGAATCACAAGAATGACTCTATCGTTTCAATTAGAAGGAAGGAACCACTTTATGAACACTTCACGATTTCATGTTTTTTTTATGATTGCTATTACTTATCTATTTTTTCTTCTTATGTTGAAAAATGTGTTCGAGCTCAAAGTTCTCAACTCAATCTCATACATGAATCTAGGTGTGATATAGAGACTAGTGTTATGGAACATCAAAAAATGTATTCTTGTGTGATGTAGAGTCTAGTGGTATGGGACATCAAAAACTATATTCTTGTGTGATATAGAGTCTAGTGGTATGGGATATCAAAAATTGTATATTTGTGCTCAACTCAATCTCAAACATGAATCTACGTGTGATGTAGAGTCTAGTGTTATGGGACATCATCTATAGGATACATGGTATCGGAGAAAAGTCTTTTATCAATTGACCGTTTATGGCTAGAGGTCATTCACTTGATCTTTGCACTATTATACAACGAGGCTGAGGAAATCACTCCATGTGTGTAATAAAACAATAGCACAATGGAATAGACAATTAGACATGGTTGAAACATAAAGATAGACAAAGATAGATGCAAGTTGAGAGATAGAGAACTCAAATTCTCAAATTGCCGAGAGTAATGCAACTACAATGATGGTGCTATCCTCTCGTGCACTGCCAATGTGGAACTTAGATGGTGATCTAGATAGACTCAGGATGAAGGGCTTAGTAGTGTGCAATAGTATGTAAAAATCAATGTGGATCATGCGTGTATAGATTTTACAAAGGGAGTCACTATAGATAAACATAGTTGAAAGATACAAAATAGTCCACAAAATATATAGTCGTAAATTATCTCCATGACTAGAAGTCCTACTTTCTCATCCCTACGAGCCGAAGAGATAGGCCCTCGAACCCCATAGAAAGGGGCAAGCCCCCCTCTACACTCTGCCCATTAAGAGTTTAAAGAGAAATTGTGTAGTTCCACAAGACCTTTATTTTTTTCTTGAATGGCAACCCAATGGTTGGGAATTTTATGCCCTACCTAACCTAATTGCCAACTCACAAAGATCATCTATTGCCATCAATGGTCACACATAGACCTCATCTTACTTGGAAGTTAGGATTCCACGAATGTCTAGGCTCTCACAATGGCTTCTCATCATATTTGGGGCCTTAGATCTTAGAGCACCATGAATCATTTGTGGTCACTTGAGGGTGGATTATTGAGTATAGCTAACACCCCCTCCCTCTCATTTCCTTCCTTAGTCCAATTCCAATCTTTGGAAAGTGTCGATGAAGTTGCTCTCTCCCAAGAGCCTTGGTATAGATTTTTACTCCATTTTCTTTAGTTGGACAATAGCTTATCTCCAAGACCCCGTTGTGGTCACGAATCGAAGACCAAGCTAGCATCCGCACTGAAGTGTCAATCGCCTATTCAATTGATGTGACCATGACTCAATGGAAACAAGCATGTTTCTTGTTTCTTGCAAGTTAATTAAAGGAGGAAGCTTTCATCGATCACAAGGTACTTTCTTGAGGAGTGGTATTCAAGAGGAAAGAATCCTACCAATATAGTGTTATCTGGAGATATCTAAATAAAAAAGAGGACTATCATTATGTCTTGATCCTTGAAATTTCTATTTGCATTTGTTCTTCAATGAGAGTATGATTAAGCAAATTTCCCCTTTTTTTCTTTGTGCTTCTATGTATGTGCGGTTGTGCTACTAGGTGTGTAAGTGTGTCATGAACACATGCATTTGTGTGAACATTCGTGCGTAGGCATTTACATAAAGGTGTCTGAACTTTATTGCATATGTGCACTTTGTATGTGAGTGAGAAAATGTGAATATGTGCATTTAAACATGTGTTTATGTGTACGTATGTAGTACTATAAGTTTATTTTGTATTTTCTTTGTGCATGTGAAGTTTATTTTGTATTTTCTTCGTGCATGTGAACCTGCAAACATTTTGAAACTCTTAATTGTGAAGAGATAGAACTAAAACAATATAAAATACAGAGTTAAACAAAAGAAAATAGAAACAAAACGTAAGGAAAAGAATAGAAAGGACGCGTGTGCGCAGCCAGTTTTTTTTTTCCTTCTTGGCAGATATATGCAAGAAAAAAGGAGGGGCAGCATTCAGGAGATAGAGGGAGATTAGCACAGCAATTCGACGTGGGGGTCTGCACCTGCGGTAGAAGGTGAATGGACAAGGTAGATGCCTATATTCTGCAACCTAGCACAGAGAGGAGTATCAGAAATATGTTGGTTCTGAAGAATATATTCTTGGATGAAACATCCATGGAGAATGAAGGTTGAAGTCTTGGTGGATTGGATTCACGAGCTGCTGCGGAGGACTTGAACTTGAATTAAGGAGATGAATGCTGAAGAGGTGGGAATAGCAAGCGGAATTTATATGCTGTATTTGAGACATGAGGAGACAAGCAAAGTCAATTCTTGTTGAGTTCAACAATAGGAGGTCTTGCGCATAATGAAGCACATCTATTGAGCTCTCTCTGACAAGCATTGCTCCAAGAATGGTCTGACATGGCTGATTCTCCGACATACTAAGAAAATCTACGATGTTTGATTTCGGCTCTGACACTCATACTCAACATGGACCACTTTTGAAGCATTGATGAATCGTGTCTTTACCCGATCACTTCTGATAGCTCATCTTATATACTATGTAGCTTTTGCTATCGAAAGCTACATGTTCCGCAGAATTTATCGACTTTTCGATTTTGACGATGAAAGGTGATAAGTCGGACGTCTTCTGTCTGTGTCATTGACTACAGGTACTATGATTTCTGCCTTACATTCTGAAAAGACTTCGTTCCATTTTCTCTATCTTTCCGACTCAACTCCAATGATCTCACATCAGCATGTTAAGATTACTAGTATAGTTACGATTTAGACAGGGCTCAGTTTGTTTTTTTTTTCCATTGTGTGTATCTTGACTGTAATGTATCTTTTTTAAGATATTGTGTAAATATCGACCATATCTGTGTTGTTCGGTAAATTTTTTTTTCTAAAGGATGTTGGTTGCCCTATGTGTTTGCCATGGAGAAAATGGACCTCATTTGGTAGAGATGCTTAACAACAAATGAGAAACTAACGCAACCAAATTTTCCTTCGTTAATGTTGGAGGATAAGAATTTGAATAATCTATGATCCATTCATGGAGGATTCCACATGTTAGAGGTCATCCTTGACCTGAGGGAATCCTTGGGATCAATATGCTAACTGTACAACTCGATGATACTATTATACTTTATGGAATAATGGAATGTTGTATGGATTTTAATGTCTTGAGGGTTTTTATGTGATGTATGTTTTGATTAAGCAAGTGTGAACATGCATGGACTTATTCAGATATTTAGAAGAATACTTAGAAGATAGTATTTTTGTTATCTTTAGTAAAAATAATATATCACTTTACAGAGCGATATTTCTGTAAAAATAATAGATCGCTTGAAAAATGATGATTTTATAAATAAAGCAAATTTTCATAAATGCACACCTTTTGAAGCACTACCCTCATGTATCTTCTATTCAAGATGAAATGAAAAATACCTATACATACACATGCTCTGATAGAATCATCCATCAAAGTATGTGGAGAAAGATTGTACCAAATCTTGGGTCAATTCTCTTATCTCTTTCTATTCTCTTTATATTTTTATGAGATTTTATTTCTATACTATCCTCTGCATACCTGTGTTTGTGGGATTTGGTCAACAATGGTATCAGAGCCAAGGCACATCTGTATCAGTGTCTGATTGTGATTCAAGGTGTCTGCTTGTGAATCAACAATCATCTAGACCATCCGATTCAGTCCTAGATTTTGATTCTCTATAAAGCCATGCACCCTACCCATAATACCAAGGACTTTGGTATGTCAGCACTATCTAGAGTACAAATTGAGAAATGGAGCTTTTGCAGCACAAGCTTGAACATTCTCAGAATGAGATAAAAGAACATGCGGCTACATTCGAACAAATACAGAGTGATGAAAACAACCTAGTTAGCATGGTGAAAGCTATTATTACCGAGCAAGAACAAGGCACACAATCCAAGGATAAACAATTTTTTCTTTCATGGCTTTCTCAATTTGATGAATTTTATTTTGATGAATCATATTCTAAAATTGATAAAATGAAATTTGTTACTAATTATTTGGTGAATAAGGCCCAATTATGGTGGATTGTTTTGTGGCATAGCATGGACTACCCCACCACTTGGACCACATTTCAAGAAAGCATGAAAGATTCTTTCCTTCCTTCCCAGTTCCACTTACATGCTCATCGATCATCGATAACTTTTGGATGGAAAGATGGAGATACTATGTCTACCTACACTGAATGCTTTTGGCAACAACTACTACTTATTCGTTTGCTTGAAATGATTCCTGAAGATACCTTGCAATGAAAGTATGAAGATGGTTTACGGATGGGAATACAAGCGAAGCTCAACACACTACGTCCCACAACTCTCTATGAAGCTATTTCTTTTGCACATGATGTTGTGAAGGAGTTTCAATCCATCATCAATTCCATTCAACTTACAACAAATGTGTCAACGACAACAACAAATCAAACCCAATTTTCCTTTCAAGCATTCTTTCACTACTTTCTCATCCCCTAATTTTTAATGCCCATCTATATTTCACCACCCTCCTCAATCCAATCTCACACTTTTTCACAAGTCAACCCCCTTACACCCTACCAAACCTCTAAAACTTCAAACTATCATGATGGATGCTAAAAAAAAAGCCCTCGTATCACTTACTAGCATTGTGCTAAGTTTGTTCATACTAAAGCTAAATGTAGGTTCCAAACTAATGACATGAAGCTTGTTGGAGATCAAGTACACAACATGGAGGCGGTTCATGAAGACGCTCAACTTGACTCGACTGAAAAAGCATTGGAAAAGGATCTATGTACCTTGGGTAACGAAATTCGTATTCATTCTTTACTTTCCATGCAAGGTACTATTAATGGTAAAGTTATCAATATTTTACATGATGATGTTATTCACATGATTTGATTTCATGTACACTAGTGGAAGATCTCCAATTAAACCCACTTCCTTCTATGTATAAAGTTAAGGTTGCATTTCAAGGAAATAGATATAATGTTACAAGTGAAATGCATAACGTTTAGATTTGTAAGGCTTCATACATATATAAATGCACATTCTTAATTGCTCCTTTGCATTCCTATGATGTTATACTTGGTATGACTTTTCATCATCATCATTATAATCCATGCATTGATTATCATACACACATAATGAGTTAAGTTTAACAATCAAGATATTTCTTTGTCATCAATGCATAACTTCCAACCATTTCCATTAATCAGGAATACTCACGTAAAATGTGTATTTAGGAAAGGCTACAATTTATGTATTGTCTTTGTCGGTAACATAGTTGATTATACACATACACTTCCTAATGCACATAAATCATTTATGGATTCCTATTAGGTTTGCTTTATGGCTGATTTTCCTTCTATACTACCACCTTCTAGGGTATCTCTTCACCATAGTATAGAATTAATTCTTGGTACTTCTCTAACCCATAAAGCACCTTATAGGCATGGACCTTTACATCAAAAGGAAATAGCTAATCAAGTTAAGGATCTATTCCAGAAAGGACTTATAAGACCTAGTTCTTCTCCCTTTGGAGCAGTTGTTCTTTTACCAGAGAAGAAGAACAAGACTTATAGGAATTGCATTGGCTATAGAAAACTCAATAAGATCACAAATAAAAACAAATATCCTATTCATAGGATAGATGATTTGCTAGATTAACTTCATGGAGGACATGTCTTTGTTGGAGATAGATGTCTGCGGAAGCACGCGAACAGCACAAGGAAGAAGAAGAAGCTTGAAGCACAAATACACAATAGTGAATGTATTACTAGAGAATGTACAAAGATAAGTAGCCCATTAGGGCAATAGGCATATATACAAGCTGAGGGAAAAAAACCTCCTAAAGAGGGAAAAAAGTGCCCTGGTAGTCTTAGTGTGTTCACACACATCACTACCTAAATATATCAACAAATCCCCCCTGGGAGTCATGCGGTGAACAAGGAGTTGGCACTCATGTATAAGGAAGTTCCAAGCTATGTGGAAATCACTCCACAAAAGGAAGTAAGCCCAAAGCTTTGCAGAAAGCTTCAAACTTCTCCCTAGGCAGCTCCTTGGTGAAAAGGTCTGCAATGTTCTCCTGCGTGGGCACATATGCCAATCTGATCTCCCCAGAAGAGAACCTCTCCCTGACATAGTCATAATGCACCTCAATGTGCTTAGTGCAAGCATGGAACACAGGGTTCCTCGCAACTGCCAATGCGCTCTGACTGTCAGTGAACATGGTGGTGGCAGAAGACTGACCAACATCCAAATTAGCCATAAGGCCTCTGAGCCACACAAACTCAATAATCCCTATGAAAGATGCCCTATACTCAACCTCACAACTAGAAGTGGCCACAGTAGGTTGCTTCTTGCTCAACCAAGATATACATCAGCTACCAAGCATGAAGCAAAAACTACTGGTGGACACACGAGTGCCATAGCAACCAGCCCAATCTGAGACAAAAAAAGCATGCAAATCTAGCGGTAGTGATCCCCCCTTCGGATAAAACGACCAAAGTAGCCGAGTACCACTCAAGTAGCGAAAGATGCGCTTAACTGCCTTCCAATGTGTGACTCTTGGGCAATGCATAAACCTGCTCATCTGTGAGACAACAAACTAAATATCTGGCCGAGTAATGCATAAATAAATCAAGCATCCAATAGCCTGCTGATAGAGAACAACATCAAATGCATCTCCAGCATCATGAAGACTCAATCATAAAGCTGTCTCCATAGGAGTGGCAATAGGCTTACAGTCTTCAAGGCCAAAACGTTGCAATAATGTGTCAATATATTTCGTTTGACACAAAGCCATTCCACCATCAACTTGCATAAACTGAATGCCCAAATAGTGATGCAAATGCCCCAAATTAGACATCTCAAATGAGGCATGCAAATCAGCCTTGAAATGAGCAATATGCTTCTCAATAGGACTAGTGAGCAGCATGTCGTCAACATACACAACAATGATCAGAAACACATCATTAGCACGCTTAACACATAATGTGCTTTCAGTTGGATTGTTCACAAAACCATGTGCAACCAGATAGGCATGTATCTTCTCATATCAAGCACGTGGTGCTTGCTTTAAACCACATAATGCCTTCTTTAACCTGCACACCTGGTTTTAATGTACAACTGATGTAGAGTCCAACCATGATGGGCTGGAAGTGCACAAATGCTCCAAACAGTAGTCATACAGCATGTAGGTGCAAAGGTCTCATCAAAATCAATGCCTCTCTCCTGCACATAACCCTTTGCAACAAGCCTAGCCTTATACCTGTCAACTGTACCATCAGGTTTATGCTTCAACTTGTATACCCACTTAGTGCCAATGGCCTTCTTGCCAGGAGGAAAGTCACATAAAGACCATGTACCATTCTTCATTATAGCATCATATTCAGATTGCATAGCAGCCATCCAATTTTCTGAATTCTATGCTTCATCAAAAGAAACGGGCTTATTCTCTCCACAGAGACTAGATGCAGCCATAGCATAGCAATCTGTGCAAAGGAGGCACTATGAGAGCCTAAACGAGTATGATATGACAAAGGTGCATCTAATTTACTGTCACGCAAAGTCTGCACTAGCCATTTTGGCATAGTTTTTGCCTGCTCAATATCAGCTCTCTCATCAACAAGTGCATCATGTAAATCTGCATTAGAAATGGAATGATCTGCATCATCATATGAAACTGCAAAGGCTGAGAAGTTGCCTCATTAGGACCAGCACTAGACTGTCCACCTGTAAAAAGAGGCATCAAAGTATCATACATGTCTTTAGAGCTAACAGATGTCTCCTTAGTACATGAAAGCATAGGCTGAATAGCATCTTCCACAAAGACAACATCACGGCTAACCAGAATGCGTTTAGTATGTGGATGATACAGACGATAGCCTTTACTTTCAGAACTGTACCTAACAAAAATACATTTTACTGCCTTATCATCCAATTCTCTGCGATGTTGTTCAGGCACTAATGCATATGCCAAACAACCAAAAACACGCAGATGAGCAACAGATGGCTTACGGTCATGCCAAGCCTCATATGAAGTGATAGACTGCAGCGCTTTAGTGGGACACATGTTCAGTACATATGCTGCACACATGACAGCCTCAAGCCAAAAACTATGTGGTAAAGCTTGACTCTTGACCATCCACCTCGCCATCTCCATGAGTGACCTGTTCTTTCGTTCAGCAACTCCATTCTCTTGAGGTGTATACGGCACTGTACACTGGTGTTTTATCCCACGTTCAGCCAAAAATGCATTAAAATCAGAAGACATATATTCCCTCCCTCGATCAAAACAAAGGGTGCCCATTTTACATGCTGATAGATTTTCAGCCAAAACCAAAACCTGTTTAAAGCACATGAACACTTCTGACTTTACTTTGAGTGTATATACCCATGCATGCTAGGAAAAATCATCCATGAAAGTCACGAAGTAAAGGTAATTTCCAAAAGAGGGTGTCTGCATAGGACCACAGACATCACTATGTACAAGCTGCAATTTCTGTGTAGCCCGAACTGAACCATCTTTCGAAAAGGAGGAATGCTACATTTTGCCCAAAATAGAGCCTTGACAAACATTTTTTTGAGGTGCCTCAAGTTTGGGCAAAGAGGACACCATTTCAGATTTCTGCAGGCGTAGCAAACTAGCAAAATTCAAATGACGAAAGCATGCATGCCAAAGCTTTGCATCTCACATAGCCTGAGAATCATGAACTGCACATGCCGAATCATTCAGAGATCTTTCATAGTCTATGAGCTTATACAGCCCACGACATAAAATGCCAGAAGCAATAATAACATCGCCATTTGACAGATCATGAACTGTACATTTGTCATCAATAAATTTGACAACCAAGCCAATCTTGGTTAATGCAGAAACTGATAACACATTCTTCTTGATCCCTGGTACAAATAAAGCATGTGACAAAGTGAAAGAACTACCATCAGCAGTAGTCAAAATGATCTTACCAACTCCCATAACATGATAAGAGGAGTTGTTTGCGCATGTAACAGTATTCCCTGAAAGGGCAGGCTCAAGTGAAGAGAAGAAACTACGGTGCGAGCTAATATGTTTGGTTGCCCGAGTGTCAAAATACCAAACATCTGAGTTTACTGCAGACATGCACTGTTCATGAGAAGATGGTTCAAAACTATAGACAGTAGTAAATGCCCATTCTTCTTCCTGCACAAGATTTGCAGACTTTGTTTTTGGTGTAGAGGCCTCTGCAACAACCATTCCAGCCTCTTTCTTCTTTGCCTCTTTAGCAGCCAGTTTTGGACAGTTCTTTATGATATGATCATTCCCTTTACAGTACTTACAAAACAATTTCTGCTTTTCTGATTTCTTCTCATCTTTATCTTCCTTCTTCGAATATGCAGAATTAGTAGATTTTTGCTTACTAGTTGAAGAGATACATTTTCCTTTGCCCTTCTGACTAGCTAGGAAAGCTTGATCTGCAACTCGCATAATGGACCTGTTTCGCCTGAACTGATCTTCCTGCAACAAAACAGAGACTAACTCCTCAAATGATAACCATTTGGATTGCCTTTCATCATTAACCAAAGAGTAGAAGCAAAACTCTTATATGAATTCAGGAAGACCATTCAGAACGGTCTGCACAAGTGAGCTATGAGTATAACCTCATCAGCAGAAATCAACTGTTCCATCAAGTCTTTGATCTTCGTTAGGAAACTGTCCATAGAATCACCTTCATTCATGTGCTCACTCTCCAACTCTTTTCGGAGGTAAGCAACATGAGCCTCATTCCTAGCCTGGTACAATGTGGTAAGTGTATCCCAAGCATCCTTAGCTATTCTACAAGAGCGAATATGAGGAATAATGGAACGTTTGACAGACAAAGCTATCAATGCATGTGCCTGGGCATCTCTGCCATCCCAGCAAATCTGCTCTACAGTAGGTGCAACAGAAACAATAGCACGAATACAAATCTGTGGAATATCATCTTCGACACCATCTTCATGAGCTCCAGCACGTGTATTTGTAGTACGTGTAGTCAGAGGTGTAACAGGACATCTTTCAACACCCTACACAATGTTCCACAATCCTTCTGGAACTAATCATCCAATTGAAAAATGCTTTAGAAATTCTAGGAATCAGAGAGGCAGAGGCTACAATAGAGGAAGTTATGGCTACTCAAGAGAAGGTTCAATAATTACCATGGCAACCACAACAATTACAACCATTCAAACTATCAAGGAGGCAATAGGGGAAGAAGAGACTTCAATAACTACATAGAAGAATCGAATCAAGAGGACTCATTGCTAATCATGAATATGGCCATGCCACAAGGTAAATCTGATGGGCATGTTTTCTACATAGATTCAGGTTGTTCCAATCATGTGGCAGGAAATGTGACCCTCCTATCAAATTTAGAAGATCCAAGGAACAAGCATGAGGTACAAACAGGAGATGATACAAGACACCTTGTGGAGAAAATAGGAAATGTCAAATCACCTGATGGAAACATCAACCTACTCAGTAAGGTACTCTATGTCCCTACAATTAAAAAGAATTTGATAAGTGTTGGGTAGATAGTATAGAAAAAGATGCAAGTCAGGTTCACAAAAGTGAAAAAACTTGAAGAAGCTTGTAGGATGTAGAAAAGTGAGTTTCAAAGCAATGACGTTTGGTCTAGCCAACTCGCACAAGACCAGCCCTTGAGCTTATGGAGACTCAAATAGACTTTATAAGCATACAATAAGTGCAAAGAAAGGCATTATGTACTTTGGAGCATCAAGGAGAAGAAGTCAATACAAAATAGATAGGTTCGTGCATCGACTAGCTCAAAAAACTTACTATCTATTGAAGAGAAAATGAACTTCGAATTCCCATAGAAATCAACGTTATTATGATGCACAAAAGTATAAGGAATATGCAAAATATGCTATAGGAATGAATCAGATACTCAACGGTGGTACCTCCTATTTTTCAGGAATAAGTGGAGATTGACCCTAAGACATGAAAAACTAAGATTTCTCCCATTCTACTAAATCAAATGTTATGAACCTATATAGGCATTAACTAAACACTAATACATTTCCAATGAGGTATCCTACACTCAAGTTGGAGCTCTGTAGAGAGAGAAGTAGTCTCTGCAAGATTATTATTGGAGGAGAAGATGATGGAGAAAATTGAAGGAGCAAGACAATGATGGTCACAAGTGTATGTATATTGCTTCTATGTATTGTACAAGTGATTTCAAGTCTTTGAATAGACTCTTGAAGTGCTCCAAGAGTTCTACATCTTGATTTTGAATTCAAATGAAGGTGGGAATGGTTGTAGGAGGGAATCAATTCACTTTCTTACAATCTAGGAAAAGTGAAGATCTAGTTTTATCTACTTTTAGGTGATTGATTGCTTGATTGAATGCAATTCAACCACCACAAATTCATGGGATTCGGGCTCTCTCTTTCTACATTTACATGTGAAAAGATCAAAGCTTTTACAATGGTAAAAGATCCATGAAAAATCTTTTTTAAAAAATACAATAAGTGAGCATAAGAAAAAAAACTCTCCAACGGATATTCTTTCCATGCAATAATCTTCGATTTAGATCCAATCCACCTCAAGCATAGTGTAAGCTTGATGTTCCAACAGATCCCCCTCAAGCTAAAATATGCTTGAGTCTTCATTCTCTGATAGGTTGAATACATGCCACAGTTTTGAATCTATAAAGCTTTATTCCATCAAGTGCCTTTGTCATCATATCTGCTACTTGCTTTTTAGTAGGAACAAACGAAATGTCAATCTCCTTTGCCATGATCTTCTCTCTGATGAAGTGCTAATGAACCTCTTGCACCGAAAATAGGGTTTGCTGCTAGATGCATGGAACTTACATTACCTCCAAATATGTGAGGTTTGGAACTCACAAGTCCCAAACTTGTATACAATGCTTTTAACCATATTGCCTCTTGAGTTGATATGGTGAAACCTTTTTACTATGCTTCAATTGAGGATAAAGAAACTATAGGTTTCTTCTTGAAACTCCATGACACTAGCTTCGAACCTCCAAATGTTAAGTAACCACAAGTACTTCTTCTATCATCATTAGCTCCTGCCCAATCTACATTTGAATAGATTTTGATATCCAAATCTGAAGAGTAAGGATAGAATATACCTTCGTTGATTGTACCTTTCAGATACTTAAGTACTCTCTTAGACGCATCTATGTGCGGTCTTCTTGGTGAGTGCATGAACTAACTAAGCACTCCCACACTATATGAGACATCTAATCTTTAATGTCTTCAATTTTCTCACCTTCATAAACACTAAGTTTATGATTCATCTCCAAAGGTGTACCTATAGGTTTAGTATTCTCCATTGAACTTGAGAAGTACATCCTGAATGTATCTTCTTTGAGTCAAATACATTCCTTCATCTGTGTATATCATTTGTATGCCTAGGAAATATGTGAGCTTGCCTAGGTCACTGATTTTGAACTCCTCTTGCATGTGTCTCTTGATACTTTGAATGCCATTTAGATCATCACCTATCACAATAATATCATCAACATATACACATAGATAGATAACCTCATCATGATCCCTTTTGATGAATAGAGAAGGATCTGAGCTGCTAGATTGAATCCTTGATCTTGAAGATATGCAACCAATGTGTAACTTCAAGCTTTAGGGGCTTATTTCAATCCATACAATGCTTTCTTGTGTCTGCAAACATAAGATGGATGATTAAGGTTTTCAAAACCTAGTGGTTATGACATGTATACCCCTTCACTTATCCAACCATTTAAGAATGCATTTTTCACATCAAGTTGGAGAAGTCTCCAATTCCTTGCAGTAGCTACACCTATCAATGCCTTGATTATAGTCATCTTTGCAACTGGTGAGAATGCTTCCTCATAGTCTATACCATGCGTTTCTAAGCATCTCTTGGCAACTAATCTTGCCTTGTACCTGTAAACTCATCCATCTATATTTCTTTTAACTTTATATACCCATCTACAACCAATTACCTTTTGATTCGACGACATTGGAACCAAATCCCAAGTGTCCATCTCCTTCAATGCATCTATTTCTTCTTTCATGTCCTTTGGCTAATTTGGATTTCCCTTTGCCCCTTCATAGGTTAAGGGTTCCATTGAAATAGAGTTTTTTGTGAAGTAGATTGAATGCTTTATAACAAATGTGGAATCATATCCATACCTTTCTGGTTGTTTCTTCTCTCTTGTTGATCTTCTAGGTGCTTGTTTGGAGCATTCTCCAACCTCTTGCATCTTTTCTTTGCCTCTTGACTTCCATAGCTTGTAATCTTTTGCCCTTTCATCTTGGTCATCGTCTATATCACATCTTGGATCCTAGACCTATGTATCTTGCTTGCTTCCTAATTGATGAGAATCAAAATCAAGATCATATGGTAGAGTTACCTTTTGTTTGTCTTCATCATACGAAGACCTGTGTTCTTCAAACACAACATCTCTACTTGTAGTGAATTGCTTGGTTGAAGGATTATAGAAATTCTAACCCATTTGATTTGAACCATATCCAATAAACACTACCTTTGTTGCCCGTTCATCTAGCTTACCTATTATTTGAGATGGTACAAGAACATAAGCTAAACAACGAAAAACCTTGCAATGTCCAACACTAGGTTTTCTTCAATGCCATGCTTCATAAGGAGTCATACCTTGAAGTGATTTGGATGATAGTCTATTGACAAGATACACAGTAGTTGAAATAGCCTCTACCCATAGATAATGTGGCAACTTCTTCTCTTCAAGCATTGTTTTGGCTAATCCAACCAATGTCTTGTTTCTCCTCTCGGTGATTCCATTTAGTTGAGGAGGGTGTCTGGTAGTTACTTCCCTTTTGATACCTTTATCCTGCAAGAACTCATCAAAATCTTTGGACAAGTATTCTCCCCCGCCATCATATCTGAGCTTCTTTAGTGATCTGCCTGTATTATTCTCCACATGTGCTAGATACTTCTTGAAGCAATCAAACACTTCATTCTTACTCTTGATAAAGTAAAGAATAGTCCATCTTCAATAAATGAGACATACTACCTTGATCCTCCCAATGAAGTCTCTTGACTTGGTCCCCATACATTTGTATGTACTAAGTTCAATAAGTTGTTGTGGATGTAGCCTTTGTAGTTGAATGGTTGTATTTGTGCATTCCCAATTTGACATGCATCACACATGTTGATCATGTGTTGCTTTGATATGTTCGGAAGTCCTAAAACACTTTGATCCTTGCATATATCCTTCAAGCTTCTTTCATTCACATGAGCAAGACTCTTATGCCACACTTCAAGCTGACTTAGGGTTTGAGACCCAAAAGGGAATAGAGCTATGTTCCAGGTTTCTCCTACTTCAAAAGTAAAGAGCCTACCATGCTTCTCACCTCTAGCTATCTTCTTGAAGCCTTGACATGATCTTCCACAAAAGATCCATGTTGGGTGAACCTAACTTGCAAGCCTTTTTCAACTATTTGGCCTACACTTATTAGGTTTTTAGTGATGGATACATAGAGAACCTTACCCAGAATGTTTGGCCTACCATTGGAAGCTCTTACATTACCAACCTTCTCCACATTATTCTTTGTGTCATACCCTATTTGCACTTCATGTGTATGCTTGGGACTTTCTAAATCAGATAGAAGAGCAATGTTGCCTGCAACATGATTTTAACATCTTGAATCTATGTAGAACAAATGATCATCTTCTTTACCTTCTTTGTGGCTTAGATTCATGAGAAGCAATGAGTCCATGTGGTTTATCTTTTGAATAATTGTTGTAGTCCCTTCTATTATAGCTTCTATTGTTATTGTTGAAGTTGTGTCCACCTCTACCTCTATTGCTGCCATATCCACCTCTTCCACTTCCTTTATGGGTCTTCCCATTGAACCAACAATTTTGAGTGGTATGGTTGCTCTTATCGTAGATGGCACAAGGTTGAATATTCTGATCTTTGGCTTTGTCTTGCTTTGATCCTTTCTTCTTCCCTTTCCACTTGCTTTTTCTTCCGAAGTTGGTTTGGGAAGTCTCTTCTTCATCTTCTTCCTTCTTCTTGCCTTTCTCCTTGATTGGCAACCTCCTTGACCTTGGTAACAAACTCTGTGATGGTTTGTTTAGGTGTCTTCTTCATTTGGTGGAAATCGTTCCAAAGATGATTCTTTTGTGCTTTGGTAATAGCAGAAAAGAAATTCTCAAGGGCATCCCAAGTCTCTTGAGATTTCTTGCATCCTCTAATATGTGCTAATAGAAAGATAGAGATAGAGTTTAGTATGTGCGACCTTTCTTGAGCATCCCTTGTGCACCAAAGTGTGGGCTTCTCTGTCTCCTCTTGTGTATGTTCTTCTTTGGATCTTGGAATAGGCATAGCTTCATCACCTGCTATAATTCCATAAAGATTTCTATGTTACAAATAGGCCTTCATTCTGATTTGCCAAGCCGCATAGTTGTGTCGATCAAGCTTCTCAATCATTGAGGGAAATCCATCAACGATCTTGATCTAGCTCTAATACCATTAAAAAATTTGGAGAAGCTTGTAGAAGGTAGAAACATGAGTTTCGAAGCGACAAAGTTTGGTCTAGCCAAAGGGCACAAGACCAGCCCTTGAGCTCATGGAGACTCAAATAGACCTTGTAGGCATGTGATAAGTGCAAAGAAATGCAGTATGTTCTAGGAGCATCAAGGAGAAGAAGTTGATACAAAACAAATACGTTCGCTCATCGACTAGCTCAAAAAACTTACTATTATGGAAGATACAATGAACTTCAAATTCCCATAGCGACTAGCATGATTACAATTATAAACAATCAAAGTGATACACATAGGTTTGAGTATATATAATGCACAAAAGTATAAGAAATAGGCACAATATGCTATAGGAATGAATCAGACACTCAACAGTGGTACCTCTTATTCTTCAAGAATATATAGAGATTGACCCTGAGATTGAAAAACTACAATTTCTCCCACTCTAGAGAACCCAATGCTATGAAACCAGATAGGCATAAATTATACACAAATATCTTTTCAATGAGCCATCTTGCACGCAATTTGGAGCTCTGTAGAGAGAGAATGAGTCTCTGCAAGATTACTATTGGCGAAGAAAATGATGCAGACAATTGAAGGAGCAAGACAATGATGGTCACAAAAGTATGTATATTGCTTCCATGTATTGTACAAGTGATTTCAAGTATTTATATAGACTCTAGAAGTGCCCCACGAGTTCTAGAAGTGGATTTTGAATTCAAACAAATGTGTGAATGGTTGTTAGAGGGAATCAATTCATTTTTCTACAATCTAGGAAAAGTGAAGATCTAGTTTTATCTACTTTTAGGTGATTGAATGCAACTACCACAAATTTGTGGGATTTGGGCTCTCTCTTTATACTTTTACATGTGTAAAGTTCAAAGATTTTACAATGGTAAAAGTTCCACGGAAAATATTTTTTAAAAAATACAATAAATGAGCATAAGAAAAAGAACTCTCCAACGAATATTCTTTTGACGCAATAGCCTTTGATGTAGATAAAATACACCTCCAACATAGTGTAAGCTTGATGTTCCAACAAAAAGCAGGAGCATTTGTCGAAGATCCAAGTCAAGGATTAAAGAGAATTGCGAAAGGTGAAAAGATAGGTAGATTGTTCACATTTGAATTAGAAGACACTAGAAACATTGCTCTCTTTAATTATGGCAGTCAGACACTCACAGAATTGGAAGTAGTGCATGTCAATTTGAATTAATTCTCACAAGTTACCATTCATGAAGAAAGGATATATGCATGGAGATCTCTTGGATTTGGTTCATACAGATGTATGGGGACCTAGCAAGGATGCTTCAATCTCTAGATCAAGGTATTATGTCTCCTTCATTGATGATTGCAGTAGTGGACTATATTATACTTTTTGAAACACAAAGATGAAGTCTTTTCATGCTTCAAAAGATATTTGGATATTGAGGAGAATCAAATAGGTAAAACAATAAAAGATCAACCAACACAAGAAGAGCAAGAAATACTGAGCACATGGTGCTCCAAAGATGCACTTGCAAGGTCATGTCTCCTCAACTCTATCTCTTTTTTTTTTGCCTCACATTAGAAGTTGTAAAACATCTTTGGAAGTGTGGAATGCACTTGAAGCCTCCTTCCCTTCAAGTACAAAGGCCAGGAAGCATCAACTATGGCTAGACTTCACAAGTGTCAAGAAAGCTCCCAAAAAAAATCTGAATGATTTTCTCACAAAGCTCAAGGAGATAGCAGACTAGTTGGGAGGCATTGGAGAGGTAATAGATGAAGAACAAATTGTAAGGCAGGTCATCAATGGCTTGAAGGCAGATGACGTAGGAAGCATTGACCATAGCTATGGATCTATACATGGATATGCATGTACCAGATTTCAACACACTCATAGGACAACTACATACTCAAGAGGCCAAGCTTATCAAGAATGGAGAAAGCTCCAAAGGTAATCAATCTTTAGCTTTTTATACTAATAAAAGCATGTCCAAAGAAATGACAGGAAGAGGAAAGAAAGTGGATGATGAAGTAGATACACATCAAGTGAACTATGCAGGTAGAGGAAGACAAGGTAGAGGTAGAGGTAGAGGAGGAAGACAAGGTAGGGGGAGATCCCAAGACTCTAATTCATGCTCTATTTGTGGATTAACTAATCATCCAACTGAAAAATGCTTTAGAAATTCCAAGAATCAGAGAGGAAGAGGGTACAATAGATGAAGTTATGGCTACTCAAGAGGAGGTTCAACAATTACCATGGCAACCACAACAATTACAACCATTCAAACTATCAAGGAGGCAATAGGGGAAGAAGAGACTTAAATAACTACATAGAAGACTCGAATCAAGAGGACTCATTGCTAATCATGAATATGGCCATGCCACAAGGTAAATCTGATGGGCATGTTTTCTACATAGATTCACGTTGTTCCAATCATGTGGCAGGAAATGTGACCCTCCTATAAAATTTAGAAGATCCAAGGAACAAGCATGAAGTACAAACAGGAGATGATACAAGACACCTTGTGGAGAAAATAGGAGATGTCAAAGCACCTGATGGAAACATCAACCTACTCAGTAAGGTACTCTATGTCCCTACCATTAAAAAGAATTTTATAAGTGTTGGCTAGATAGTATAGAAAGGGATGCAAGTCAGGTTCACAAAAGTGAAAACACTTGAAGAAGCTTGTAGGACGTAGAAAAGTGAGTTTCAAAGCAATGAGGTTTGGTCTAGCCAACTCACACAAGACCAGCCCTTGAGCTTATGGAGACTCAAATGGACCTTATAGGCATACAATAAGTGCAAAGAAATGCATTATGTACTTTGGAGCATCAAGGACAAGAAGTCAATACAAAATAGATAGGTTCGTGCGTCACCTAGCTCAAAAACCTTACTATCTATTGAAGATAAAATGAACTTCAAAATCCCATAGTAATCTGCGTTATTATAATGCACAAAAGTATAAGGAATATGCAAAATATGCTATAGGAATGAATCAGATACTCAACGGTGGTACCTCCTATTTTTCAGGAATAAGTGGAGATTGACCCTGAGACATGAAAAACTAAGATTTCTCCCATTCTACTAAATCAAATGTTATGAACCTATATAGGCATTACCTAAACACTAATACCTTTCCAATGAGGTATCCTACACTCAATTTGGAGCTCTGTAGAGAGAGCTGGAGTCTCTGCAAGATTATTATTGGAGGAGAAGATGGTGCAAAAAATTGAAGGAGCAAGATAATGATGGTCACAAGTGTATGTATATTGCTTCTATGTATTGTACAAGTGATTTTAGGCCTTTGAATAGACTCTTGAAGTGCTCCAAGAGTTCTACAAGTTGGTTTTGAATTCAAATGAAGGTGGGAATGGTTGTAGGAGCGAATCAATTCACTTTCTTACAATCTAGGAAAAGTGAAGATCTAGTTTTATCTACTTTTAGGTGATTGATTGCTTGATTGAATGCAACTCAACCACCACAAATTCATGGGATTCGGGCTCTCTCTTTCTACATCTACATGTGAAAAGCTCAAAGCTTTTACAATGGTAAAAGATCCATGAAAAATCTTTTTTTTAAAATACAATAAGTGAGCATAAGAAAAAAAACTCTCCAACGGATATTCTTTCGATGCAATAATCTTCGATTTAGATCAAGTCCACCTCAAGCATAGTGTAAGCTTGATGTTCCAACAGATCCCCCTCAAGATAAAATATGCTTGAGTCTTCATTCTTTGATAGGTTGAATACCTGCCATAGCTTTGAATCTATAAAGATTTATTCCATCAAGTGCCTTTGTCATCATATCTGCTACTTGCTTTTTAGTAGGAACAAACGAAATGTCAATCTTCTTTGCCATGATCTTCTCTCTGATGAAGTGCTAATGAACCTCTATGTGTTTTGTTCTTGCACGGAAAATAGGGTTTGCTGCTAGATGCATGGAACTTACATTACGTCCAAATATGTGAGGTTTCGAACTCACAAGTCCCAAACTTGTATACAATGCTTTTAACCATATTACCTCTTGAGTTGATATGGTTAAACCTTTTTACTATGCTACAAGTGAGGATAAAGAAACTATAGGTTGCTTCTTGAAACACCATGACACTACCTTCGAACCTTCAAATGTTAAGTAACCAGAACTACTTCTTCTATCATCCTTAGCTCCAACCCAATCTACAATCGAATAGATTTTGATATCCTAATCTGAAGAGTAAGGATAGAATATACCTTTGTTGATTGTACCTTTGAGATACTTAGGTACTCTCTTAGATGCATCTATGTGCGGTCTTCTTGGTGAGTGCATGAACTAACTAAGCACTCCCACACTATATGAGACGTCTACTCTTTAATGTCTTCAATTTTATCACCTTCATAAACATTAAGTTTATGATTCATCTCCAAAGGTGTACCTATAGGTTTAGTATTCTCCATTTTGAACTTGAGAAGTAGATCGTGAATGTATCTTATCTGAGTCGAATACATTCCTTCATCTGTGTATATCAAGTTTTATGCCTAGGAAATATGTGAGCTTGCCTAGGTCACTGATTTTGAACTCCTCTTGCATGTGTCTCTTGATCCTTTGAATGCCATTTAGATCATCACCTATCACAATAATATCATTGACATATACACATAGATAGATAACCTCATCATGATCCCTTTTGATGAATAGAGAAGGACTTGAGCTGCTAGATTGAATCCTTGATCTTGAAGATATGCAACCAACGTGTAACTTCAAGCTGTAGGGGCTTATTTCAATCGATACAATGCTTTCTTAGGTATGCAAACATAAGATGGATGATTAAGGTTTTCACAACTAGTGGTTATGACATGTATACCCCTTCACTTATCCAACCATTTAAGAATGCATTTTCCACATCAAGTTAGAGAAGTCTCCTATTCCTTGCAGTAGCTTTACTTATCAATGTCTTGATTATAGTCCTCTTTGCAACTCGTGAGAATGCTTCCTCATAGCCTATACCATGCGTTTCTGAGCATCTTTTGGCAACTAATCTTGCCTTCTACCTACAAACGCATCCATCTATATTTCTTCTAACTTTATATACCCATCTACAACCAATTACCTTTTGATTCGACGACACTAGAACCAAATCCCAAGTGTCCATCTCCTTCAATGCATCTATTTCCTCTTTCATGCCCTTTTCCCAATTTGGGTTTCCCTTTGCCCCTTCATAGGTTGAGGGTTCTATTGAAATAGAGTTTTTTGCCAAGTAGATTGAATGCTTTCTAACAAATGTGGAATCATATCCATACCTTTCTAGTTTTTTCTTCTCTCTTGCTGATCTTCTAGGTGCTTGTTTGGAGCATTCTCCAACCTCTTGCATCTTTTCTTTGCCTCTTGACTTCCATAGTTTGTAATCTTTTTCCCTTTCATCTTGGTCATTGTCTGTATCACATCTTGGATCCTAGACCTGTGTATCATGCTTGCTTCCTAATTGATGAGAATCAAAATCAAGATCATATGGTAGAGTTACCTTTTCTTTGTCTTCATCATACCAAGACCTATGTTCTTCAAACACAACATCTCTACTTGTAGTGAATTGCTTGGTTGAAGGATTATAGAAATTCTAACCCATTTGATTTGAACCGTATCCAATAAACACTGCCTTTGTTTCCCGTTCATCTAGCTTACCTATTATTTGTGATGGTACAAGAACATAAGCTAAACAACGATAAACCTTGCAATGTGCAACACTAGGTTTTCTTCAATGCCATGCTTCATAAGGACTCATACCTTGAAGTGATTTGGATGATAGTCTATTGACAAGGTATACAGTAGTTGAAATAGCCTCTACCCATAGATAATGTGGCAACTTCTTCTCTTCAAGCATTGTTTTGGCTAAACCAACCAATGTCTTGTTTCTCCTCTCGGTGATTCCATTTAGTTGAGGAGAGTGCCTGGTAGCTACTTCCCTTTTGATGCCTTTATCCTGAAAGAACGCATCAAAATCTTTGGACAAGTATTCTCCCCCTCCATCATATCTGAGCTTCTTTAGTGATCTGCCTGTATTATTCTCCACATGTGCTAGATACTTCTTGAAGCAATCAAACACTTCATTCTTACTCTTGATAAAGTAAAGAATAGTCCATCTTGAATAAATGAGACATACTACCTTGATCCTGCCAATGAAGTCTCTTGACTTGGTCCCCATATATTTGTATGTACTAAGTTCAATAAGTTGTTGTGGATGTAGCCTTTGTAGTTGGATGGTTGTCTTTGTGCATTCCCAATTCGACATGCATCACACATGTTGATCATGTGTTGCTTTGATATGTTCAGAAGTCCTAAAACACTTTGATCCCTGCATATATCCTTCAAGCTTCTTTCATTCACATGAGCAAGACTCTAATGCCACACTTCAAGCTCACTTAGGGTTTGAGACCCAAAAGTGAATAGAGCTATGGTCCAGGTTCCTCCTACTTCAAAAGTAAAGAGCCTACCATGCTTCTCACCTCTATCTATCTTCTTGAAGCCTTGACATGGATCTTTCACAAAAGATCCATGTCGGGTGAACCTAACTTGCAAGCCTTTTTCAACTATTTGGCCTACACTTATTAGGTTTTTAGTGATGAATACATAGAGAACCTTACCCAGAATGTTTGGCCTACCATTGGAAGCTTTTACATTATCAACCTTCTCCACATTATGCTTTGTGTCATACCCTATTTGCACTTCACGTGTATGCTTTGGACTTTCTAAATCAGATAGAAGGGCAATGTTGCCTGCAACATGATTTGAACATCTTGAATCTATGTAGAACAAATGATCATCTTCTTTACCTTCTTTGTGGCTTAGATTCATGAGAAGCAATGAGTCCATGTGGTTTATCTTTTGAATAATTGTTGTAGTCCCTTCTATTATAGCTTCTATTGTTATTGTTGAAGTTGTGTCCACCTCTACCTCTATTGCTGCCATATCCACCTCTTCCACTTCCTTTATGGGTCTTCCCATTGAACCAACAATTTTGAGTGGTGTGGTTGCTCTTATCGTAGATGGCACAAGGTTGAATATTCTGATCTTTGGCTTTGTCTTGCTTTGATCCTTTCTTCTTCCCTTTCCAGTTGCTTTTTCTTCCGAAGTTGGTTTGGGAAGTCTCTTCTTCATCTTCTTCCTTCTTCTTGCCTTTCTCCTTGATCCACAACCTCCTTGACCTTGGTAACAAACTCTGTTATGGTTTGTTTAGATGTCTTATTCATTTGGTGGAAATCGTTCCAGAGATGATTCTTTCATGCTTTGGTAATAGCAGAAAAGAAAGTCTCAAGGGCATCCCAAGTCTCTTGAGATTTCTTGTATCCTCTAATATGTGCTAATAGAAAGATAGAGATAGAGTTTAGTATGTACGACTTTTTTTTAGCATCCCTTGCGCACCAAAATGTGGGCTTCTATGTCTCTTTTTGTGTACGTTCTTCTTTGGATCTTGGAATAGGCATAGCTTCATCACCTGCTATAATTCCATAAATATTTCTACGTTGCAAATAGGCCTTCATTCTGATTTGCCAAGCCACGTAGTTGTGTCGATCAAGCTCCTCAATCATTGAGGAAAATTCATCAACGATCTTGATCTAGCTCTAATACCACTAAAAAATTTGGAGAAGCTTGTAGAAGGTAGAAACATGAGTTTCGAAGCGACAAAGTTTGGTCTAAACAAAGGGCACAAGACCAGCCCTTGAGCTCATGGAGACTCAAATAGACCTTATAGGCATGTGATAACTGCAAAGAAATGCACTATGTTCTTAGGAGCATCAAGGAAAAGAAGTAGATACAAAACAAATACGTTCGCGCATCGACTAGCTCAAAAAACTTACTATTATGGAAGATACAATGAACTTCAAATGCCCATAGCGACTAGCGTGATTACAATTATAAACAATCAAAGTGATACACATAGGTTTGAGTATATATAATGCACAAAATTATAAGGAATAGGCACAATATGCTATAGGAATGAATCAGACACTCAACAGTGGTACCTCCTATTTTTCAAGAATATGTAGAGATTGACCCCGAGATTGAAAAACTACAATTTCTCCCACTCTAGAGAACCAAATGCTATGAAACCATATAGGCATAAATTATACCCAAATATCTTTTCAATGAGCCATCTTGTACGCAATTTGGAGCTCTGTAGAGAGAGAAGGAGTCTCTGCAAGATTACTATTGGCGAAGAACATGATGCAGAAAATTGAAGGAGCAAGACAATCATGGTCACAAGTGTATGTATATTGCTTCCATGTATTGTACAAGTGATTTCAAGTATTTATATAGACTCTAGAAGTGCCCCACGAGTTCTAGAAGTGGGTTTTGAATTCAAACAAAGGTGTGAATGGTTGTTAGAGGGAATCAATTCATTTTTCTAGAATCTAGGAAAAGTGAAGATCTAGTTTTATCTACTTTTAGGTGATTGAATGCAACTACCACAAATTTGTGGGATTTGGGCTCTCTCTTTATACGTTTACATGTGTAAAAAGTATAAAGATTTTACTATGGTAAAAGTTCCACGGAAAATCTTTTTTAAAAAATACAATAAATGAGCATAAGAAAAAGAACTCTCCAACGAATATGTTTTTGATGCAATAGCCTTTGATGTAGATAAAGTCCACCTCCAACATAGTGTAAGCTTGATGTTCCAACAAAAAGCAAGAGCATTTGTCGAAGATCCAAGTCAAGGATTCAAGAGAATTGCAAAAGGTGAAAAGATAGGTAGATTGTTCACATTTGAATTACAAGACACAAGAAACATTGCTCTCTTTAATTATGGTAGTCAGACACTCACAGAATTGGAAGTAGTGCATGTCAATTTGAAAAAATTCTCACAGGTTACCATTCATGAAGAAAGGATATATGCATGGAGATCTCTCGGATTTGGTTCATATAGATGTATGGGGACATAGCAAGGATGCTTCAATATCTAGATCAAGGTATTATGTCTCCTTCATTGATGATTGCAGTAGTGGACTATATTATACTTTATGAAACACAAAGATGAAGTTTTTTCATGCTTCAAAAGATATTTGACTCTTGAGGAGAATCAAATAGGTAAAACACTAAAAAGTCTAAGGTTAGATGGAGGGGGAGAGTACTTCTCCCATGAACTTGACTCCTTTCTTCAAGAGAGGAGAATCAAAAGAGAGCTCACTACAATGTACATGCATAAGCAAAATGGAGTGGAAGAAAGAAGGAATAGGACAATTGTTGACGTTGCAAGGTCTATGCTAAATGAGAAGCACTTACCTAATTACTTATGGGTTAAGGCTATATCGACAACCACTTATTTGATTAAGAGGTTATCTTCAAAATACTTGATGGCATGACACCATATGAGGCTTGGAATGGAAGAACACCAAGCTTGGATCAATGTAAGATTTTTGGATGTGTTGTTTTTGTTGATTTTCCTTCATAGGTTAGAGGCAAGATGGATCCCAAAGCAGAAAGGTGTGTATTCATCGGATATGACAACAATCAGAAGGGTTATAAATGATACAATGCAATAACCAAAGGATTCTTGGTGAGTAGAGATGTAGTATTTGATGAGAATACTTCTTGGTATGAAGATTCATGTAGAAAGGTGAACCTACCTTATGATCTTGAAGAATATTTTCCAAAACTTGTTAAGGATAATTCTTCTAAAGTTGAAGAGAAGGACAAGAGGAACGTTGGACATTTGAGGAAGCAAAGAAGAAATCAGAATGGAGGCATGCAATGGAAGAAGAAATTGAAGCTCTTGAGGAGAATAACACTTGGAAGTTGGTTCCCAAGTCTTCATCAATGAAAGTGATAGGCTCAAGGTGGATTTACAAATTGAAGAAGAACTCGGATGGCTCCATTAACAGGTATAAGGAAAGGCTTGTGGCAAAAGGCTTTTCACAAACTCAATGAATTGATTATGAGGAGACCTTCTCTCTTGTGGCAAAAATGCCCACAATTACGGTTTTGCTTGGTATTACCTCTTCCAAGAATTGGAAGATACTTCAATTGGACATAAAAAATACATTTCTTAATCGATGGATAACAAAAGAGGTATATATGGCACAACCGCTTGGTTTTGAAAATCACATATATCATGATTGTGTGTTTAAAGGTAATAAATTTTTATATGGACTCAAACAAGCCCTAAGGGCTTGGAATCACAGGCTTGTCTCATTCTTGTAGGACAAAGGATTTCAACCTAGCAAGGCAAATACATCACTATTCATAAAGAGGAGTAATTCGAAAGTCATCTGTTTGTGTGTGTATGTAGATGATATAATACTTACAGGAAATGATACAGATGGCATGAAGAGAATCAATGAACAGATGAGAGAAGAATTCAAGATAAGTGATTTGGGTTCACTTACCTACTTCCTAGAATTTGAAGTTATCTACAAAGATCATGGTTTGTTTCTTACTCAAAGAAAGTACATTAAAGACATGTTGGAAAAATTCAAGATGCAAGATTGCAGGATTGAAATTTCTCCAATGGAGGTTAATCATAAATTGAGCTCACATGAAGGTGAACTCATAGAAGATGTGACAAGTTATCACAGCCTTCTAGGTAGTTTGAACTATGCCACATTGAGAAGGGTTGATATATGTTATAGTGCCAGTGTGCTAAGTCAATTTATTCACACATCCAGAAAACCTCACATGGAGGCTGCCAAGAGGATACTCAGACATCTCAAAGGAACCATGAATGAGGGGTTATAATACCCTTATGTATCTGATTTAAATTTGAAATTGTAATCTGATGCAGATTGGGCTAGCTCCAAGGAAGAAAGAAGGAGCATTTCAGGTTATCTTACCTTTGTAGGTTCAAAACTTGTTTAATGGTCATCCAAGAAGCAACCTAGATTTGCTCTCTCTTCCACAGATTTTGAATACAGAGGTCTTGCCATAGCTACCCGATGTGGATGAAGACACTATTCACAGATCTTGGTTTGGAGATTGGAACTCCAAATATTTTTGGTGACAATATGAGCTCCATTCACTTAGATGCTAATCCAATTTTTCATGCAAGGACTAAACATATTGAAGTTCATTATCACTATGTAAGAGAGAAGATTGTGAGAAAGGAGATTCAAATATCATATGTGTCCGCTCATCAACAATGTGCAGATATTCTAACCAAAGCATTGGATGGTACAAAGCTTTGCAAATTCAAGGCTATGATTGGTTTGCAGGTAATCTTGGAAGATTGAAGATCTCAAGATCACTTGACTTGAGCGGGAGTTGTTGGAACAAGTCCATGGCAAGTCCAAGTGATGGCTTGGGTCATCCAAAGGCTTAGAAATTTAAAGGAAATGTACATTCCTTGTAGAGTTCCATTGTGAACTACCTCTTGTAAATTTTGAAGACTTTACTTGATGTAAAAGTAAAGGAATCTAATTGGTTGAGTCCACTTGATGAAAAAGGAAAGAAAAGCCATGAATTTTAATTTGGTGACTAGGAGAATAAATCACCAAAAGATTGGAGAGTGATTTTAGGCAAGATTCAAATTCAAATCTTGGCTCCACACATGACTATAAATACATGGATCTTTAGACGTGTTTAGGAGACCTCCATGAGCTGAGCTTTTTGCCAGATCAAGGTGTGGCTTCAAGGCACACATATTTATCCATAAGTCCATTGTAAAATACAATCAATATACTTTCATTTTCATGATCATTTGAGTTCATATTTTCATGCTCTTGTGAAGTGTATTGTTCACTATGATATCTCTGAGTTTTCTTAGTCACATTGTAGAGATGATTTCTTTGAGCTTGGTGCATCATTTTCAATGATTCGATAAGGTAAATTTATCTCTCTAAGTCTACTCTATACTCACAAAGTTTCATTTCAATTGGAGGTTTCGATCGTCAGCTATGCTCATTGGAAGTCAACTGTATCACTTCATTTTCTACTTCTCTGTCAGCACTACTCTTAGAGGAGTCATCTTTGTAGAGTTGTTTGTCAGTGCATACTTCACCATTTTCCATGATTCAAAGCTTGTTAGAATCTTCATATTGTCTAGTATATGCTTACAAAATTTCATAAGCATTAGAGTTTTCAGTCTTGACATATTGCCATTTTTCTGCTCACAGGTTTGAGTACTACTACAGCTCGTGAAATTGGGATGGTCCTATGGCTTTTTAAGTTCTTTTCTCCTTGTGTATTCCATGATTTTTTATGAAATAACTCTTGATTGTTAGTGTATTAAGCTAATAAGAGTTCTCCAAAAGGAATCAAGTCAATTTCCATTGTGGCCAAAGACTTGTTCAAAACTTTGGGCAGATGTATGAACATAAATACAAAGTTTTTGGCTCTTGAATCTACTTCAACTTATCTGTTTTGATTCAACTTTTTGAGAGTGATCTTCCCAGGTACATAGAGTGTATAATACATCCTTTGGCAATCTAAAAGGACCCACTACATATCCATGGAGTTCATTTGGTTCCTGTAGTGCAACGTTTTTGCAACAACACTTCATCTTCATCAACTACAAATCCATCTCTTCACAGTTCTAATGGTAATACATTTAGTATTCTGTGTTGTGATCCAAGCTTCTTCTTCTTCCTTGTGTTATTCACATGCTTTTGTAAACCTCAGAATCCAACAATTTCGTGCCTTGTGTAGCGTGGTAAGAGTATCCCCAGTATCTTTTGCTATTTTACATTAGAAAATGTGAGCGATAATGGCATGTTTCATAGGTAGAGCTATCAGTGCATGTGCTTGTGCATCTCTACCATCCCAAAAAATCTTATGTATAGTAAGTGCAATAGGACCACAACAAGACTAGGAAGTCAAAGATAGGACCACAACAAGACTAGGAAATCAAAGATATTCTACAAGCCTTTTTTGCCAATACATGATGCATCATGTATGCCCAAAATGGCCAATTAAAACCATCCAACTTATCCTCAACAACCGACATATGAAATACATCATTGCTTTTAGTTGTTGCAAGTGGCTACCCTAATACAAAAAAATTTCTATATCTAAAAAAAGATGAACAAAAGTAGCCAATCAAGGTCAAGTATACTTGTAGCAGACTTCAAGATGTTTGTACATATGAAACAAAAACCATATATATCTTTGGCGCAAAAGGGACAAATCCCCTACAAAATTGCTATGTTGGTCCATTTAGAGGTTGAAACAAGGTTAAATCAAAATTTCGATGCAAAAAACAATTTTTTTGTTGAACTAATAGTGAGCTCAAATATGCTCGACATTTTTCATGTGATTCAGAGACGATGAATAGAAGGTTTTTCATGATGCACTGAAAAAAGCAGTGATTTGATACGATACCAGTTGTTGGAGTTCAAGGACTACGAAAGCATGCATGCAACACAAGGAATAACAAAAACCTTCAAGAAAATCACAACAATAAATGTATTAATAAGTGAATGTACAAAAAGCAATATGTTAGTGTCTTCACACATATCACTACCAAAAATATCAACGAAGTTCATTATTTGCTATGATTATTGGGCATGTTTTATTAAAACAAATCTATTTTCTTTTATGTTGAGGATTATAGGGCTTGGAGAGATTGTGAGATCTACACTTTTGCTATTTCCCCTAAAACGATTTGTGCCTATTGGGAGCCAAGCAACTTGTATGATGTGGAAAAATATGGATGGAGGCTAAAACTTACTTTTGACGCTTATCTGACCTATAGAATAACGATCTTTTGCGTTGTAGAACTCCATTTAGTGTGGGTGAATATCTCATTGGGTTGGACACGAACCCTTCATTAAAGTTCACAAATCTTTTTATGGTTCTTAATGCATAGAGGTGTGTGGACTTCCATGAAGCTAAATAATGGAGATGGAACTTGTCGCTTACGTGGGGAAATGGTCAACATGTGTTTCTCGTGTATGGAGTCTCAAACATCTTTTGGGAAGACTTGTGTATTGAGAACTTTATCCTCGTGAATGGTAGAAATGCTAGAAGACATGTGCCCTCCAACACTTGGCAAGCTTGACTATCTTCAATCCCAAAGGCAATTTGCGTGTATGTGTATATTTATGTACACATTTTTCATTGAGATAAGCGCCACATTCAATGCATTTTCTCTCCGTATGGAGAGAGGGCTCCTTCTCTCTCTATTTTATCTTTTCTTTTTATCCGCCTCCCAATGGCGTGATAGTATCGCTATCCTTCTCCATCATAGCCAATAGAATCCATCAAAAGATATGTTGGATCCACATTTGAAGAACAATCTTGAATTAAAAAAAAAACTTGAAGACTTATTCAAATTTGGTTAAAATGATATTATCCATAAACCTATTGTTCTAGTCTTCATAGCCATGAATTCCAAAATGTAGGATGAATTGTTTCCATATCTTCATGATGTAGATAATGAATTTGGCATTACAGAAGAGTGGGATTGTATGAATGATGTTGTATGTCATTATGTGGTAAAACAAAGAGAAACAAACATTATAACCACTTATGGTGGATATTGATGTGATTGATTTTGTTGTTAGAATTCTTGATCAATTGCTATTGAGAGCAAGAAGAAAAGGCCTCCCAACTCAATTAGAGAATCTATAAAAGACTTGTATGTAGTTGTGCTTTGAAAGAGAGGTATCATTACTCATATGGTGTCGATGTGATGATATTCTTTATCAAGAGATCCTCTCGGTATTGTTTATAAAAATATCCTGAAATTCGAGAGGCCAAATACATAGACACCCTCCAATAGATAGAAACGCTTCAAAGTTTTCAATTATGATCTTAGATATAACAAGTAGATTTTTTTTTTGTGATGGTTTATTTATTTACATGCATTCTATGTTTCATAGATTAATTTCTACGTAGATCAATAGTGAGTTTCTTGAATCCTAGTGTGAATCTAGGGATACTCCTACATATTATAGTATTGGGGAATACTATGCCTCAATCATTTTGTTCTTAACATTCTCTTTTGAGCTACATGGAGAGCAAAAGAGACAACACCATTTACGTTATAAGACTAGCAACATAAATAATTAGCTCTTTCTACAAGTTGAATGATCGTTACTAAACAATAATCAAATTGCATTATATTCTATTCAAAAGAACTTTCTACGAAATATTGTTACTCATTGAGTCATTTAGCACATGGTTTGTTTAAGTTGAATGATCATTACTAAACAATAATCAAATTGCACTATATTTCATTCAAAAGAATTTTGTACCAAATATTGTTACTAATTGATTCATTGGGTATATTGGCATGATCGTTCAAACAATGTAGATATGATTTCGGATGGTTCTCAATATCACGTAGAATTTTACAATCAAGGATACAAAAGTACTCTTTGAAAGAGGCCATGTATTCTTCTATCTAAAGAAAAAATTATTATTCGTGATTTATAATCACAAAGATCATTGTTATAACAGTTAAGGATTATCAATTCCAAATATATGTAGGACAAGTGATGAGCGATGGTCCACAATAACAGATCAATAGAACAGAATTGATGATTTACAAAATCAGGCGAAAAGTTTACAATTATCTCTGGATGCTTATGACAAAATATATGGAAGACTATCAGAGACATCTTCATCTTTTGATTGGTTCACTACAAAGCAACTACAAAGAAATCAAGAAGATAATGAATAAACAAGCGGCTTTTTCTAGTACATATGTCTTTTTGTTCTGCAAACAATTTTCTGTAGTAGAAACATCTTTTTATAACATGATCATCTTTTTGGTATACAGATAACTTTTTTGCGATTGAATACAATAAAATACTTTATAATACATCATTTTCATCGTTTCCTATATCATCACCTATTACCAGTAGCATGGCATCTATTTCTTCCACATCTATTTTTTCCATGTTTGAATCAGTATTGTGTTCAGCATGTTATTCATGACCACTCCATGGATCATTCAATAAGTCTTCATGAGTTTGTAACTTTCCAAAGGCGTTTAGTGCTATTGTTAATGTATAGAGGTGTGTGAACTTCCATGAAGCTAAGTAATGGAACAGTGGAGATAGAACTTGTTCCTTACGTGGGGAAATGGGCAGCACGTGTTTCTCGTGTATAGAGTCTCAAACATCTTCTGGGAACAGGTGTCCATGCACTATTGAGAACTTCATCCTGGTTGGTGGGCTAAAAAGGAAGCATTGTTTGGTGAATGGTAGAAATGCTAGAAGAATGTGCTCTCCAACACTTGGCAAGCTTGACTATCTTCAATGCTCAAAGGCAATTTGCCTGTATATACATATACACACACACATAGAAAGCGTCAACACTAAGCAAATGAGCTGAACCCTCTCACCGAACATGAAAAGTATGTTTAAAAAACACAGTGATATGACCATTCTACGTATCAAGAAACTCATGGAGTCTTAAATACCAACATCTCACGCTCCACCAAATCCAAGTGAAGTCATGCATATGATGTGATGTGGTCAATTATAACAGGTATAGTTTTTAAATTTCCAAACCTGATCATACCAATGTGAGTACATATGATGATCATCATATTGCAATTTTTTAAGAAAATGAAACCAATATTCAAGCTGATGATGCTACTTCTAAACATATTGAAATGCTTAATCATAAAGAGGCAAGTGAATATGCTGATGATGCCACACGTCAAATTCTAAGTTTAGGTTCAATTAATCAAGAAGTACCACATTATATTATTGATAACTCGCCAAAAAATAAAAAAATTTCAGTATTATGATTGATATACCTATTTCGGAACTTGATGATACATCTATGCTTAATGATGATTATTTATATATTGATTCAAATGATTTATGTTTCAAATATGTTTATGATGATTTTCAACATGCCAAAAGTGTTAACATATGATGATGTTGATCATTCCATAGATTCAAGCAACAACAGAATTGTTGGGGTAAGTATCTCAAACCCTATGCAATGACCAAACTTTGGAGAACCTTAATAGCTACCCAATGACACCAAAGTCATAGAAAAATGGATAAACAGAGAAGGAGAATCAACCCTTACAACTCAAAGAAAAATAGTTCCAAGAGAGCCTACATACAAAGAGAGATATTAATCACCCAACTTTACTAAAATTTATTTTTCTCCCAACCTCCTCAGAGAATGCTCCCAAGCATTAGTGAGCATACATTAGACTTCAATATCTATGCATTGAGACAAGAATTATATCAAATTGATACATAAGAAGGGAGAACCAATGCTAACAACTCACGGTAGAGAGTTGCAACATTGCCTACACACACACACACATAGATACGCCTACTCAAAGAACAAACAAGGAAGGGGCTAGATTAAGCAAGGAGCTTTCTTATTACAACTAAATCAATTATTACTCACTCCAAATGAGCTTAAACTCCAACAAGATTTCCCAAAAGAAGTCGGGATACATGCTCCTTTTATAGTGAGATGTGTGCCCCTAAATTCTAGGAACTACCTTTCCAAATCAGCCTCCTAAATTAGAGGACTTTGTTGAGATGCCTTGGGGATTGGTAGAGTGAGTTTTCCTAATAGAATCTCATGGCTTGTGGCTTATGTAGATTTCTCCCCATGTCCATGATTGATTTCCCATGGATTTTCAGCTTGAAGCTTCACTTTTAATACTCCCTCTCAAGCCACAATTCTTTGTCTTCAACCAAGCTCCTTCATGTTGATGCATTGCTTGAACTTTGAGATCTTCATTCCATCCAAAGCCTTTGTAAACATGTAAGCAACTTTGTCCTTGGTATCAATATGGTGTATTTAAACTTCCTTGGATATCACCTTTTCCCCTATGAAGTGATAGTGCACTTCAATGTGCTTGGTTCTAGCATGATAGACAGGATTCGATGCTAGATGAATGCTACTCATATTGTCACAAAACATTGGATATGTATCAACCTCCAAATTAAGCTCCATAAATAACTTCCTTATACAAATTATCTCACATGTGGCTTGAGCAAAAGCTCTATACTCAGCCTCCATGGAAGATAATACCACTATGGGTTGCTTTTTTGAAATCCATAAGATGATCTTGCTACCTAGCATGACTAGGTAACCACCTGTACGCCTTCTATCTTCCTTCGAACCGGCCCAATTGGCATCAAATTAAGCTTTTACCTGCATATCATCATCAAATGAGTAGAAAAATCCTTCATTTATAGTGGCCTTGAGATATAGTAACCTTCTTCTTGCAGCTTGCAAGTGTGTAGTCCTTGGACTATGCATATGGCATGACTAATATCCAAGGTTTTTGGAAGACATTACCTAACCAATAAGCCAAGTGGACCATATTCCTTTAGCAATTTCATAACAGGAGTCAATCACCATGCTCTTCTAAAAAGATTAAATGTTTCCTTACGACATGCACAAATCTTGTAGTCTTTGTACTGATCTTATAGTATCTAAACTAATACTGCATTTTATTTGTTTCATAAATTCATTTATTCCTTAATAACAACTAAATGATATGAAGACACCCGACTATTGAAATAAATTATTTGGTGACACACCAACATGTTTGACAAACCCTAAATCATTTAGAAGTTGAAAAAACACTTTGATCTAAAGTTTATTCGATCATAACCTATTCATAATGGATTTTTTATTGAAAAAGTATCCATTAAACATTGTTTTGATACAAAAGACAAATCTAGATGGACTCCATATGAATGAAAGATGAAACAAATCTAGATGGACTCCATTGAATGTCCCATTGAATGTCCCATTGAATGTCCCATTGAATGACACATACTCGTTGAAAAAGAGAAATAAAAACTTGCTCAAAATACAATATATGAAAAATCACTTTTGATTGGAGCGTTTTTTTTATCGAAAGTCGTTTCTTAAGAAAAAAACATATTTGATAAAAAAAGTATTCAAATTCAAGATTTTCTATCAAAAGAAGAAAAAATATTATTTTGATCAAAATGGAGTTTATATTCGAAATAATATGCAAAAATAAGAATTTTTATTGCATAGTTTGGTAAAGTTCGAGTCGTCAATTGAATAAATGAAACTAGCTCTAAACTTGGAACTTCCATTATATTTGTTCATAGATGATTTTGCCATTGGTTTTGTTTTTATGCTGAAAAATCCAAGCAAAATCGGTATATTTGATCTATCATGCAAGTCAAAAACAATATGACGTACAAAAAATCTACCCCATGACCCAAAGAGGTCCTTGGACCTCAATCAAATGAGTTGATAACTTCAAAAACTACTTATGATGACGGATATTTGCATTAAATTTGGATGATCTGATGTTCCTATATCTAATTAAGAAATAAAACAATTTCGCTATTTTACAAGTTCAACAATGAAGTTATCCGCAGGCTTGTAATGTTTTATTTTCTTTTAAGGCTAGCCAATGGTGAACCATCTATTGACTTCAAAGACAACTCACTATTTAATTCAAAAGTAGACAATAAGGAGCGTAATCCTCTTGCTCATTAGACCTAGTATGAGGAACTCAATACATTTTTTGAAACCAAAAACCGGCCCCATCGTTTCGTCAACATGATCAAGGAATTACTATGAAAATGGTGCATCATAGGTTATCAAGAAAGCATTTACCAACAATAATCATTGATCAAATGGTAATCTAAGCTAGGATTTAATTTCCAACTATGTATATACACATGAAAATCTCTATTCAGCTTTATGATCCTTGACAACACATGGTCCAACCACTTTAAGTGGAACATTTTCCATGAACTTGGGTACTTTTTAAAGATATATTTCTATTACATTTTCAGGTCTACAAAAGCACGTGAACAGCACAAGGAAGAAGAAGAAGAAGCAGCTTGGAGCACAACACACAATACTAAATGTTTCTTCACTAGAATGTACAAAGATAAGCAATCCATTAGGGCTATATGTGTATATAAAAGTTGCAGGAAAAAACCTCCTAAAGAGGGAAAACACTACCCCAATATTTATAGTGTGTTCACACACATCACCACCTAAATATATCAACAAATCCCCCCTGAGAGTGATGTACTGAACAAGGAGTTGGCACCCATGTATAAGGAAATGCCAAGCTATGTGGAATTAATCCACAAAAGGAAGTTAGCCCAAAGCTTTGCAAAAAGCTTCAAACTTCTCCCTAGGTAGAGCCTTTGTGAAAAGGTCTGCAATGTTCTCCTATGTGGGCACATATGCCAAATTGATCTCTCTAATGGAGAACCTCTCCCTGACATAATGAGAGTGCATCTCAATGTGCTTAGTGCGAGCATGGAACACAGGGTTCCTTGCAATTGCCAATGTGATCTAATTGTGAGTGAAGATGGTGGTGGCAAAAGATTGACCAACACCCCAATCGTCCATAAGGCATCTGAGCCACACACACTCAACAATCGCTATGAAAGTTTCCCTATACTCGAACTCACAATTAAAGTGGCCAGAGTAGGCTGCTTCTTGCTTAACCAAAAAATACATGAGCTACCAAGCATGAAGCAAAAGCCAGTAGTGGATACACAAGTGTCATAGCAACCAGACCAGTCATAATCAAAAAAAGCATCTAAATCTGGTGGTAGTGATCCCCCCTTGGGGTAAAACAATCCAAGTAGTCAGGTACCACTCAAGTAGCAAAAGATGCCCCTTACCACTTGCAAATGCTCGATACCTAGGCAATGCATAAACGTGCTCATCTGTGAGACAAAAACTAAATATCTGCCAAGTAATGCATAAGTAAATCAAGCATGCAACATCGTGCTGATAGACAACAACATCAAATGCATTTCCAAAATCATGAAGACTCAAACTTAAACCTTTCCCCATAGGAGTGGCAATAGGTTTGCAGTCTTCAAGGCCAAAATGTTGCAATAATGTGTCAATATATTTGGTTTGACACAAAGCTATTCCACCATCATCTTGCATAAACTAAATGCCCAAATAATGCTGCGAATGCCCCAAATCTGATATCTCAAGTGAGGCATACAAATCAGCCTTAAAATTTGCAAAATGCTTCTCATGAGCACCAGTGACCAGCATGTCATCAACATAGACAACAATGATCAGAAGCACATCATTTGCATGCTTAACATATAAGGTGCACTCAATTGGACTGCTCTCAAAACCATGTGCATTCAAATAGGCATGTATCTTTTCATACCAAGCACCTGGTGCTTATTTCAAACCATATAATGCCTTTTTCAACCTGGACACTTTGTTTTCATGGACCTTTTTGCACAAAGGCATGGGGTTGGAAAATATATACTTCTTCATGCAAGTCACCATTGAGAAATGCAATTTTAATGTCCAACTGGTGTACATTCCAGCCATGATGAGCTGCAAGTGCACAGATGCTACGAACAGTAGTCATTCGGGAAGTAGGAGCAAAGGTCTCATCAAAATCAATGCCTATTTCTTGAGTATTGATTTTGATGAGACAAGCCTAGCCTTATAAGCAACAAGCCTAGCCTTATACCTATCAACTGCTCCATTAGGCTTATGCTTCAGCTTGTATACCCACTTAGTGCCAATTTACTTGTTTGAAAGAGCACACAAACATGCTCTCTATTTCTCCACATAAACGTCGACTTGCAACTCACAATTTAAGAAGGATTATTCACATCCATTTAGAACATGTTGAATCCTTCAAACTATGACCTTGCACATGATAGCTTCCACAATTGAATGAGTGAGTGTATGTATCCACCCATCCAAATCTGCCCATATATGTACCTTGAGCTTAAGGTTCTTCATGTCATAGGAAACCTTTAAGCATCCCTTCAAGTGTCCCTCATATGGACACTTTCCAAAGATTATCACATGCCTTCTATTTCAATTGAAAGCTTCTCCTCTCGCATACACATCAAGGTGGAACTTGGAAAATCTTCTCCCAAGGCTAAGATTCTCAACCTTATGTGGAGTGATGCTAAGGTTAAAAAACCTTCTAATGGGAGTTTAATTGAATAAAATAACCCAATCATTCTCATAAGGTTTTAAACCAAGGATCAATGCATATATCCGAAGAGTATCTATGCAATATAATTCCCCCCTTTAAACAATTTCTTCCTTGAAAACGTGTATGGTTATATTTTGTGGAGTGTTACCCCATGGACCATAATCAATCTCATCAATCATGGACTCACTCTCAAATCTTTGCCTCTTTTTCTAGTTTTACGTTTGACATGAGAGGAATCGTTTGTTAATGAAATTTAATCATTCCGAGTTGGCATTTTCCTTTGTCCCATCCTTCCATTTCGTTACTCCATATATAAATGACTTCTTTTCAATTTACCTCAAGTGCATTAATTTTCTCTACTTCATGAGGGGCATTCTGTAAAGAAATAGGTTGGCCCATATTGGGTCTGGAGATGCGAGATTATCCTTTTTATTTTGTGTCTTTTTCAATGCACTAACATGAAATAATGGGTGAATTAAGAAATCTTATGGAGGATTTGAATCATAAAACATAGACCCACCCGTTCTAAGAATTATGAAAGTTCCACAATACCCTCGAGATAGGTTTGCATAGTGTCCTACTTTTTAGAGTTGTAGATTTCTTAGGAACCTTTAAATAAACTTGTTCTTCAGCCTAAAAGAAGGAGAAAGGAAGATTGAGAGAGAATGGGACGAGCGCGCACTGCAGTCGAACTCCTAAGCAGATGTTTCTCATCTTTTGGACTTGAAGGAATTTTTGCTGTCGTGGTGAAGTGTTGTTTTGTCATGGTTGCTATCTGAGGAGTTTTCATTTCTTCCGTCGGGGTGAGGATTTCTGGAGTGCCATCAGTGGCCTCCGAGTCCTATGCGAGTGGTGCTCACAATCGCATTCTTGTTCGCGGACAGAATCGCGGTTGTGTGCAGCATGAGCATCGCGGTTGCACCCTGTCTTACTGGTAGTCAGAGAATCGCGTTTTTCTTGGCAGAGAGAATCGCGATTTTGTTTTAATGTGGGCATCGCGATTGTGTGTGCTGTGAGCATCGCGCTTGTGTGTGGTGTCAAAGGATCCTGTTTTGCGTGGCAAAGAGCATCGTGTTTTCGCGCTATTGTGAGCATCGTGTAGGCAGGCATCACGATTGTGAGTGAAGTGAGCATCGCAATTTTGTGTGGAGTTAGGCATCGTGCTTTTCTGTGTAGCGGGCATCGCGTTTGTGTGAAAAGTGAGCATCGCGTTTGTGTGAAAAGTGAGCGCGATTTTGTTTGAAGTTAGGCACCTCGTTCTTCTGTGTAGTGGGCTTCGCGAGCAGGTCTTGTGAGCCCCCGAGTTAGAGGTTAGTGCTTTGAGTTGTGGCCCGAGTCAGGGATCGTGTTGTGCGTTGCGCCCCGAGCTAGAGGCTTGTGTCTTGATCTATTTTGAGCCCGAGTTTGTAGATCGCATTTTGCGTGGCAGTGAGCATTGGGTCACAGCCCGACCTTCTCATTGATCATGGCTGTCAAATCGTTCCGCAAGGCCAAATTTTTCGGCTTCTTGGGATTCCCTTGGGGTTTGGCGTCTCTATGGAACATCGGTGGAACTCGGTGCTGGCCAAACTTGAAAACAAGCTTAACTATTGGAGAGGTATGCAAATCAATCTTGATGGTCGTGCTATGGTTATCAACACATTCCTCTTATCATCTACCACTCATTTCCTTTCTTGTTGGAGACCGAAAGAGAAAGATCTGTCCAAACTGGATAGTATTTGTAGAAACTTCCTTTGTACAGGCGACCACAATAGGAGGGGGTGCCTAAAATCAAATGGTCCATCTGCACCAGCCATAGAGATAGTGGGGGTCTTGGTATCCTTGACATTGGGTGCATGGCTAACAAGGTGGCGGCGAAATGGATGATTAAGGCTTGGTGCAACGGGGACAAGTTGATCTTCAGAAACAAGAATGAGTTGTCTCTCATGGGTTTCCCAAATTGGAAGAATCTTGACATCTTGACCTTGCTATTTTCCCCGATCCCCATCTTCCCGAAAGGCTCAAATCTCGTGTGCTCCATATGGAAGGGTTGGAATGAAGTCAAAAGCTACACAAGAATAAGTGAAGACTGGAAGTGGGCAGCCAGTATCAGACAAAATGACTCTATTTGGTTTCCGATCCATGGCATCCGGAGCGTGGAATCTTGGAACATTCAAAATGCCAAGAAGTTATGGAACAAAGGCTTCAAAAAATGGAAACATCTCTGGAAACAAGACACCAACCGCTGGATCAACTTCGAGGATATTGACCCTTGCGCCAACATTTCGTACGAAGAATGGAACACTTTGCAAAGTAGATGTCTCGCCTGGGACCGACACAAAGTTCGCCTTCTCATGGGACATGACACGTCGAGCTCGCTTGGTCTCAAATGGCACAATGGGAACAACCTATCAAAAATCCCGAACATCAATGAAACGATTGACTATCAGGTTAACCTCAACAAGAAGTGGTGCCTCTCATGGATGCGGCTTCGGTGGGACATGAAGTTCATGGTTATCTGCCACCCCCTCATAGAAATCAAAAAGTCTGTCCTCTTATGGCAAATTCTTCATCATGGAATCTGGACCAACCTTAAGGCTATAAAATTTTATGAGATTCCTCCCTCGTGCAGATGCTGCTACCGGTCTGTCGAAGATGTTTCACACATCTTATTTACCTGCCCCAACTCCAACAGACTCTAGCAGACGATTGGAAAGAAAATTAGACTTCAGAAACATCTCAGTTGGTAGCAAACCTTACTGGGAGAAGCGATCGGCTGCTCTGCTATCGGAAAGAATTTATTACTCTTAAATTATTACTAAAATTAAAAGATTAATTGATTGTTATAAGTTTGAATAATTTATGAAATTTTTGACTAATGTTTGATTTTAATTTTGCAGGACAAAGAAGTTTGATGATTAATATCAAGATGGAAAGTATTTATGTAGGTGTTCTCAAATATAATTATGGGTATAGATGATAAATCAAGGGTTAGTTAAGGGTTCTTCTATGTTTTGAAAGTAAATGCAAGGGTATTTAAGGGTCAATTGTAGGTTTTGAACATGTTTTATAGGGTTCAAGCTTAATTTCAAGGATAATTAAGGGTTATTTATCAAATTTAGAAGGTTATGGATGGTTAGAAGATTGGTTTATGGGTTAGTTGGGGTTAATAATCATGGTTTGAAGTTAGTTGAAGGGTAAACCTATGGTTAAGAGATTAATTAAATAAGTTTTAGTCTATAAATGAGTTAATAAATAGGGCACATATAATAAATGGAACCTTAGCAAATTATTTCAAATAAAAATATGTTAATTATTAGTTTTCACTAAGGTTATGGTAATAATTAAATTTATTGATGGGTTTAATTTAATTTATTCTAAAGTAATTAAATAAATAAAAAGGAATTGAAAGGTTATATTTAAATTTAAAGTCTAAGGCTAAGAGAATATTTAATTGAATGGTTGTTGTGTATTTTTTGGTAAAATCAAAAAGATAATTTTCCACCCCTAAATTCTTGTTGAAGTGTTGTTGATTTGAAGAGGAGTTAATGTAGGCTGCATGGATCAATTACCTAGGGGAAAATGTGGGCTATGGTGGGTTACTCTCATCTATAAAAAGAGAGGAGTACGTACTCACAAGCTCATGTGATTTTTCAGGTACTCTATTTTTCCTTTGCTCTAGACTATAGTCATTTGTGCACACATTTCTATGACTGACCTCTACCAGGAGGAGAGAGAAGTCCATTTCTCTTACTTTTGGTCATTCATTTATTGTAGAGCAAATTTTCTTTTTTGGAATTCAGTTTGCGCAGAGAAATAAAGTAGAGGACGTTGGATTTTTTATTCCTTTCAATTTTTCCTTCAATTTCCTTTTTCCTTCCATTTTTTCTACCTTTTTTTCTGTCCTTTTCTTCCATTTTTCTCCCTCTTCTTTAATGAATTCTTTTCCCCTCTCTTCTCTTTCTTCCTCTCTCCTCTGCCGGCGGCGCAGCAGAGCTACGCGCGTAGCACAGAGAGAGAGAGAGAGAGGGTATTAAAGTATATGTTTTTAATTTTTTTTCTATTTATTCTTTCTTTTTCTTTTGTTCTTTTCTCCTTCCCTTTCTCTTTCCCTATAGCCAACGGACACAGCCAATGGCGCAGAGAGAGAGAGAGAGAGAGAATGAAAGTTAGGATTTTTTATTTATTCTGTTCTTTTTTTCTTTATTATTCCTCAATCTCTTCCCCTCCTTGCAGCCGATGGGGCCATCCGAATCGCAGAAGAGAGAGAGAGAGAGAGAGAGAGAGAGAGAGAGAGAGAGAGAGAGAGAGAATGTGAGAGTTTTTTTTCTTTTCTTTTCTTTTTTATTTATTTATATTATCATGTTTTTTATATATATTTACTCTACATAATTTTACTTATAGTTTAGATATATTAGCTGATTTATTTATGATTATATATTATATTATGATGTTTTATGTTATATTTAAGTCTAAGTATATTTATTAAATAAATACTAAAAAATGAAAATATGCAGTGTATGTATAAAGGCATATGTTTATGTATTTATATTTTTATATGGATGACTTAATATATGTTTATGTTTCCTACGTATATGTTTATGTACTTATGTATGTATGGGTATGTTTATTTATCTAAATTGATTACATATATATGATTTGCATTCCTAAACTTTTTTTATGAGTTTCAGGTTACCAGAAGGAGGGTCCATTTAGCTTTTAAACCTTACCTTTCTCAAAGATTCCATTATTATATTTAACCTTCTCCTTATCCATTCACTTATCCTTTTCTTTCCTTAGCCTTTATCCAAGCTTCTTCAACCCTTAGCTTGTTAGAAACTTATTAGAAAATGCATTTAGTAATTGTTGTACCCATGTTAGTGCATGAACCCATGTTAGGTGTTAGTGCACGTACGCTTGTTAAATGTTAGAGATGTTAGTAAATATTAGGCATGTTAGTGCATATAAGGCATGTTAGTTAAAGTAATGCATGTTAGAAGTTATGTTAATGCATGTTAGAAGTGTATGCATGTTAGTTAATGTATGTCAATTAATGTATGCATATTAGATGTTATGAGTATATCATGTATGCATGCATGTTGATTTATGTTATGCATGTATGTATGCATGTTCATTTACGTTAGTGCATGTGCATGTATGCATGTTCATTAATGCATGTGCATGTATGCATATGATTTTGTTTTGCATATCATGTGTGGTTGCTAGTGCATGTGCATGTATGCATGTTCATTTATGCATGTGCATGTATGCATATGTGTGTTAGTGTAAGTTATTTATGCATGTGTGTATGTCATGTATGTATGCATGTTCATTTATGCATGTGAGTTATGTTAGTGTAATTTTCATTTGCATGTTCATGTATGCATGTTCATTTATGTCATGCATGTATGTTAGTGTGCATGTATGCATGTTCATTTATGTCATGCATGTATGTTAGTATGCATGTGATGCATGTTAGCATATGTGAAATGTATGAATATGTATAAGTGTATTAAGCTATGTGAATTATATGATGTAATGTATAAATGAATTATTTAATTGCAATGTGTATGTTTAAATAAATGAATGTACTTATATATATATATATATATATATATATATATATATATATATATATATATATATATATATATATATATATATATATATATATATATATATATATATATATATATATATATATATATATATATGTGTGTGTGTGTGTGTGTGTGTGTGTATGTGTGTGTGTGTGTTTAAGAAAAGTTAATTATCTTATATTAAATTAAGTTTTTTAAGATTTAAATGAGTTTTTAATCTTTTATAAAAGCTTCCTAATATCTCTTATGTGATTTTTCACATGAAATGCAGCCTTGTTGATGACGAATTGAAGATTTGAAGTGTGGAAAGAACCTACTTAGCTGAAAATATATTGTTTAGTTTGTATAGGATATCATTTTATGAACAAGTATCTTATAGCTTTGTATAGAAAATCTTTCATTAATCTAGTTTCATTTCATCTTTATGTCTAAAGACGCTTCACTTAATAGTATTTTACCTCCATTTACATTTGAATTATTAGTTCCTAGACGAGTTGATGTTAAAACAAAACTCTAAATACACAAAGATAAAGTAAATAGTGAGGATTTAATCTTATCATCCTATTTAAAAACAGTGGAAAGTTATAGGAACGCTTTGCCTTACACACCTTAGGAAAAAAAATACTTGTTTTGCATAGTTACCCTGTGTGCGTCGTTAGCGAGACGACTGAATTGATCCGCCAATCGTCACCATTCACTCCCATATTTGAACCCGACATGAACAACGGCACAGCATGACATGTATAAACACTTTTCCTTTTCTTGCATATGCATCAGCTTGGTTTAGGCTACGTGGTTGCAGCAGCTTGAGGTGGTCATCTTGCAGAGGCAGAAATTACAAACCTTGTAATTCCCTGGTTGTTGAGGGCTGAGCTTATGCTCTGAGTGCCTCCACGGGAATAGGCAAGTAGTGATCCTCATCTCTTCACCCTTACCATCAAGTACTTGAAGAAATACGATAGCACACACAGCATTTAGCTCTTTGTATTAGGCATTTATTGCTCAACAAGTGTATATTTAAAAATTTCACATGCACTCTAGCTTCTGCATCAATTGTCAGGTATATTTTCTAAACTTGAATCTGTTTGTTACTATTTAAGTAGGGCTTTAGGAGACACTAAAATATTAGGAATTGTTAGATAAAAAAAAAAAAAGATTTTTCATTTGAAAGTTAGAATCTATTTTTCATTAAAATATTAGGAATTGTTAGATTCAAAATTCAAAACATATTTTTCAATTGTGAGGTATCTCTTCTCATCCATATATCTAGTTTGATTTCATACATAAGAAGATGGCTTTTTTTGCAGAAGTCCTGTATGACATTGAATCATGCATTGTTACATCCAATAATGAACAGTTTGTTTCCGAATTTGATTCCTTGACGTCAAAAATAACTCAAATAATGGTGAAATTTACTGATCCAATTACAACTTTGCATATGCATGTTGTTAATGAGTTAACATCATTAGGGGATTTGATGCGATCCAAATTAGCACGAGTACATGAAAGATTAGATACTTTAGAGAATCGCATAAACGAAAAGATGTCAAGCAATCATAGAAATGAATATGAGACCCAAGTTCATTGCATGTCTATAGAGTCATTAGAAGCCCCTTTACTTGATAATAGGATAAGATCTTCCCCAATACTAAAAAGACCTAGGTATAAAAAACACCTTGTTTGATGTTTTTGGTGTGACCAGATCGGCCATACCTATGATGATTGTGTCACATTCGAACATGCATGCAAACATCAAATAGTATGTCAGATAGGAAAGAAAATATGTGATTGTCATACTAAAGACCCTTTACACTTGAACCTAGGTAGAGGTGGAATGGTAAAATATTTTGAGCAAAAACAAGTTTGGTCAAAATCAAACAAACGTGGTAAAAGATATTGGAAAGTAAAACGTAATAAAAATATAAAATCTATTGCTCAAGACATTAGCATTCAATCATTTAAAGATATGATAAATAATCAGGCAAAAATGGATAACCCACAAGTTGAAAAGATGGTGCAAGATAGTCAGCTAAAAGATAAGCAAGATAATAAGCAATTAGAGTATGAAAGAACAACTTATGAGAAAATAAGAAAATATGAAAATTTACATAATATTTCAATTGATTCCGATGATCAATCACTTGAAGATAAGAAAATTGAAAAGATGAAAGGACAAATGAATCCTGATACTAGTAATCAAACTAATAATCAAGCTGAAATTGAGCAAAGTAAACAATTAACTAATATAAATGAGGATGCAAATAATGAGAAAAGTCTTAATGAAAAAGAACAAGAAATTTTTGAAAATATTATCAATCAAATTACACAAAATAAGAAGATCTTTAAAAGAAAAAGTGAGTTATCTATGCAAGAAATTTTTGATGTCTTATATTAAAATTATAAATACCTACTAATGTGTTTTGAATAAATGAAGAAGTAAGGATAAATGTTATGATAACCTTTTTGAAATAATTTTATAGAAATATGTGAAAGCATGAGATGAATTTTTGAGTTTAATTGATTGAATGCATGAATGCATCATTGCATTTATGCTAATGTAAATGCAAGCATGAACATGAAACTCTAAGCCTATCTACAAAACTGCATAACGGAGATCATATATTTGAGCATAGGAGATCCACCCATACAGCTATGCATAGAAGAATGAAACATCCATCAATATGCTTTTGGTGTGATCTGTTAGGTCATGCATATGATAATTGTCTTTCTTATGATGTTGCATTAATAATGACAAAGATATTGGGAAATGGGTACAAGAGGCTACTCGGAACATTGTGCAAAATATTAAAAACTCTTCTAAACTTATGAATAAGAGGGAAAAGAAATTGATAGAATAATTTTCTTGTGGTTTTTTATATCTATTAATTTTTTTATGAGCTTTTTGTTTACTAAATTTATGATGCAAAATATGAAATATTGATGCTTGATGTTTGATGAAAAGTCTCCTATATAATTTTTTATGCTTGAAAAAGATATTAACAGTATGTTGTCATGCGCCTGCATGGGTCGATAGGCGGGTGGAGTTACTCTGGTTGGGTGATCAGAGCAACGAGCTGACGTCGATTTCATGTAGGGCTGACATAGTTTTGTCGTGTGCTATGCCAGGTTGGCAGACAAGTGGAATAAACTTGGGCCGGTGGACAAGTCCAGGAGTCGCACCCAATTTCGGTATAGGCCGATTTATGAAAAATAAATAAAAAGCTGAGTTGGGATGAAGTAATAAAGCAAAAGAAAAATGATATGAAAAAAGCAATGAATAGAGAGTCAGACCATAGGAAATAAAAGTAGGAGGCATATAATTCCATTAACTGATGAAAAAATTTTTGGTATATGTTGTTATGCAGGATAAGTTACTTATTCTAAGCAAGTTACACGAACAGAAGGACTATGACACTTTTGATTTATTCCTATAAATGCTTGTTTAAATGTGGATTCAGAGATATAACATGATATTTATATGACTTATACCTACTTTGTTTTTTTTAATGATTTGTACTAATCTTTTTAATTGCACAAAGTATGAATGCATGATAAAATAAAACTTTGAAAAATTTAAACTTATTTTCAAAAGAATTTGATGTGTTCCACTTGAATCTATAGGTTGGCCCATCGGGACGATGTGCAAGTTCAGTGGGGGTGGATGTCGAAAAGAATTTATTACTCTTAAATTATTACTAAAATTAAAAGATTAATTGATTGTTATAAGTTTGAATAATTTATAAAATTTTTTACTAATGTTTGATTTTAATTTTGCACGACAAAGAAGTTTGATGATTAATATCAAGATGGGAAGTATTTATCTAGGTGTTCTCAAATATAATTATGGGTATAGATGAAAAATCAAGGGTTACTTAAGGGTTTGTCTATGTTCTGAAAGTAAATGAAAGGGCATTTAAGGGTCAATTGTAGATTTTCAACATGTTTTATAGGGTTCAAGCTTAATTTCAAGGTTAATTAAGGGTTATTTATCAAATTTAGAAGGTTATAGAAGGTTAGAAGATTGGTTTATGGATTAGTTGGGGTTAATAATCATGGTTTGAAGTTAGTTGAAGGATAAACCTATGCTTAAGAGATTAATTAAATAGGTTTTAGTCTATAAATGAGTTAATAAATAGGGCACATATAATAAATAGAACCTTAGCAAATTATTTCAAATAAAAATATATTAATTATTAATTCTCACTAAGGTTATGGTAATAATTAAATTTATTGATGGGTTTAATTTAATTTATTCTAAAGTAATTAAATAAATAAAAAGGAATTGAAAGGTTGTATTTAAATCTAAAGTTTAAGGCTAAGAGAATATTTAATTGAATGGTTGTTGTGTATTTTTTGGTAAAATCAAACAGAGAATTTTCCACGCCTAAATTCTTGTTTAAGTGTTGTTGAGTTGAAGAGGAGTTAATGTAGGCTGCATGGATCAATTATCTAGGGGAAAATGTGGGCTTTGGTGGGCTACTCTCATCTATATAAAGAGGGGAGTACGTACTCACAAGCTCATGTGATTTTTCAGGTACTCTATTTTTCCTTTGCTCTAGACTATAGTCATTTGTGCACACATTTCCATGACTGACCTCTCCCAAGAGGAGAGAGAAGTCCATCTCTCTTACTTTTGGTCATTCATTTATTGTAGAGAAAAATTTCTTTGCTTTGGAATTCAGTTTCCGCAGAAAAATGAAGTAGAGGACGTTGGACTTTTTATTCCTTTCAATTTTTTCTTGAATTTCCTTTTTCCTTCCATTTTTTCTACTTTTTTTCCCCTTTTTTATGTCCTTTTCTTCCATTTTTCTCCCTCTTCTTTAATGAATTCTTTTCCCCTCTCTTCTCTTTCTTCCTCTCTCCTCTGTCGACGGCGCAGCAGAGAGAGAGAGAGAGGGTATTAAAGTATAGGTTTTTTTATTTGTTTTTTTTATTTATTCTTTTTTTTTCTTTTGTTCTTTTCTCCTTCCCTTCCTCTGTCCTTGCAGCCAACCGACGCAGCCAATGGTGCAAAGAGAGAGAGAGAGAGAGAGAGAGAGAATGAAAGTTAGGATTTTTTTTAATTTATTTTTTTATTTATTCTGTTCTTCTTTTTATTTATTATTCATCAATCTCTTCCCCTCCCTGCAACCGGCGGGGCCTTCCGAATCATGAGAGAGAGAGAGAAAGAGAGAGAGAGAGAGAGAGAGAGAGAGAGAGAGAATGTGAGATTTTTTTTTCCTTTTCTTTTCTTTTTTATTTATTTATATTATCACGTTTGTTATATATATTTACTCTATATAATTTTACTTATAGTTTAGATATATTAACTGATTTATTTATGTTTATATATTATATTATGATGTTTTATGTTATATTTAAGTCTAAGTATATTTATTAAATAAATACGAAAAAATAAAAATATGGAGTGTATGTATAAAGGCATATGTTTATGTATTTATATTTGTATGGATGACTTAATATATGTTTATGTTTCCTACGTGTATGTTTATGTATTTATGTATGTATGTGTATGTTTATTTATCTAACTTGATTACATATATATGATTTGCATTCCTAAATTTTTTTTATGAGTTTCAGGTTACCAGAAGAGGGTCCATTTAGCTTTTAAACCTTACCTTTCTCAAAGATTCCATTATTATATCTAACCTTCTCCTTATACATTCACTTATCCTTTTCTTTCCTTACCCTTTATCCAAGCTTCTTCAACCCTTAGCTTGTTAGAAACTTATTAGAAAATGCATTTAGTAATTGTTGTACCCATGTTAGTGCATGAACCCATGTTAGGTGTTAGTGCATGTACGCTTGTTAAATGTTAGAGATGTTAGTAAATATTAAGCATGTTAGTGCATATAAGGCATGTTAGTTAAAGTAATGCATGTTAGAAGTTATGTAAATGCATGTTAGAAGTGTATGCATGTTAGTTAATGTATGTCAATTAATGTATGCATATTAGATGTTATGAGTATATCATGTATGCATGCATGTTGATTTATGTTATGCATGTATGTATGCATGTTCATTTACGTTAGTGCATGTGCATGTATGCATGTTCATTAATTAGCATGTGCATGTATGCATATGATTTTGTTTTGCATATCATGTGTGGTTGCTAGTGCATGTGCATGTATGCATGTTCATTTATGCATGTGCATGTATGCATATGTGTGTTAGTGTAAGTTATTTATGCATGTGTGTATGTCATGTATGTATGCATGTTCATTTATGCATGTGCATGTATGCATGTGAGTTATGTTAGTGTAATTTTTATTTGCATGTTCATGTATGCATGTTCATTTATGTCATGCATGTATGTTAGTGTGCATGTATGCATGTTCATTTATGTCATGCATGTATGTTAGTATGCATGTGATGCATGTTAGCATATGTAAAATGTATGAATATGTATAAGTGTATTAAGCTATGTGAATTATATGATGTAATGTATAAATGAATTATTTTATTGCAATGTGTATGTTTATATAAATGAATGTACTTATATATATATGTGTTTAAGAAAAGTTAATTATCTTATATTAAATTAAGTTTTTAAGATTTAAATGTGTGTTTAATCTTTTATAAAAGCTTACTAATATCTCCTATGTGATTTTTCAGATGAAATGCAGCCCTGTTGATGACGAACTGAAGATTTGAAGTGTGGAAAGAATCTACTTACCTGAAAATATATTGTTTAGTTTGTATAGGTTATCATTTTATGAACAAGTATCTTATAGCTTTGTATAGGAAATCTATCATTAATCTAGTTTCATTTCATCTTTATGTCTAAAGACGCTTCATTTAATAGTATTTTACATCCATCTACATTTGAATTATTATTTCCTAGACGAGTTGATGTTAAAACAAAACTCTAAATACACAAAGATAAAGTAAATAGCGAGGATTTAATATTATCATCATATTTAAAAACACCGGAAAGTTATAGGAACGCTTTGCCTTACACACCTTAGGAAAAAAAATACTTGTTCTACATAGTCACCCTATGTGCGCCGTTCGCGAGACGACTGAATTGATCCGCGAGTCGTCACCATTCGCTCCCACACGGCGACTCTCTGGAATGCCATCAGAGGGGAGGTACTATGGAAAATCTGGAGGGAAAGATGTGCTTTCAACTTCGGTGACTCCCCCAAAGAGTGTTCAATTGAGAAATCGTTGTTCGTCCTTGGCAAAAGGATTGTTAACTGTAAGAAATCCCCCCCCCCCCTTTCAGGCATCATCAAGGACTCCTTTTGATCAATAACAAGCTTAAACCCAAGTGGGCCACACATGAGGGTGATGAGAGGGTGATTAACCTTCTTTGTAATGCCATCTAAGCTCTGTAAAAGATTCCCTTGCTTTGTGGGATTTGGGGGGTCCCATGGGCACTAGTCCCCTTTTCTTGAACTTTTCTTTATTTAATTCAAGTCCGGGAGAGTAGGCTAATGCCGAACTTCCTTTATATTAAAAAAAAAAACTTCTCACCTCTTAATGTTCCTGTATGCTTTATCTCTATCATGGGCTTTCCTCAAATTTTGGTTTTCTACATTGAACATAAATTCCATATCTTCCATGAAATCTTTAGTTGCTTAGACTTTCTCCTTTTGTGGCCCTACTACATAGTTTTGCAGAATGCTTAGCACTATTGTAAGAAAACTCAATTGAGGTAAAATAGTTCTCCCAGTTAGTCTAGATTGAAGATACATAAGCTCACAACATATCATCAAGTATTCCATTGACTCTTTCTATTTGTCCATTCAACTATGGATTTTCAATAATATTCCTCCTCAAATTTGTTTCTAATCGATTGAAAATTGCTTTCTTTCTTTGTCTCACACTATGTCTTGATCCAGACCATAGAGTAGGAAGAGATGCTCAACAAATAACATTTCTAGTTATTGGGTTTCTACTGTAGTTTGACTAGGAATGAAGCAAGCCGTCCTAGTCAATCCATCAACTATAAGTCAAATTAAGGCATTTCCTTTATGATTTCAAAGTAATTATATAGTAAAGTCCATGAAAATACGTTTCCCCTTTTCACTTTAAATTTCTAAAGGGTGTAAGATTCGACCAATCCTAAACTTCTTTGCTTTGATTACTTGATACTTTGTACACTTAAGACATAAATTTGTACATATTCATATAGACTTGCCCAATAAGACTTTCTTTTGACCAATTCATATATATATATATATATATATATATATATATATATATATATATATATATATATATATATATATATATATATATATATATATATATATATATAATTCTAGGATGCAAAAAATAGGAGCAATATGGCATTTAAAAGAACTTTCCTCTCAGTTTTGTATCACAAAGTACACAAATATTTCGTTTATATAACAAGTACTCATCATCATTACTATAATGTTTAAACTTATCCATTTAAGCTTATTATCCAAGGATACTTTTGTACCTTAATGATGAACTTCCTTCCAAGATTCTCTTTGGACCGTTTTTGTACTTTTCTTTCAATAAATTTATCAAATCATTGGAGATTTGTATGAAGCTCAAAGAATTCAAGATATTCATGGAGATTAGAGCATCTACAACTACATGGAATCTTTCTTTGATATTAGAGCTCATAGTCAAACTCTTGGAGAACCTTAGCCCATCTAGCTTTTCTATATTTTAACTCAACTTGATTTCCAAACCATTTGATGCTTGCTTTATCACACATTATCGTAACTTTGGTGCCATACAAGTAATTTCCTCATTTCTTTAGAGCATGCATAATGGTATAAAGTTCCCTTCCATAGGTAGATTAATGTCTTTTAGGTGGGTTTAGCTTCCAACTTTTAAAATCAATGTATCAATCATTATGACCTAGCATAGCTCCAATCACAAGTTCTTTTGCATTTGTTTGAACAAAAAATGAGTCGTTCAGATCTAGAATTTTTAGGAACAAATGGATTCTACAACTTTCTTAAGTTCTTCCGTATAATTTTCTTCTTGTTCCTTACCCAACTATGGCCTTTAGGCTTTCCCTTTAGTCTCTCATATAAAGGGACCTAAATATTGGCAAAGTTTGATACTTGGTTCGTGAGTCGCAAAACCCGCATCACGTGATGCCAGATAACATCGGACTTGGGGCAATCGAAGAAAAGGTGAACCAAATCTTTGATGAATTGATGGCAATGCTTGAACCATGGTGGAACCCCACAAATTTTGTTAGCCCTTGCATTGGACCAAATACCCTTATGCAAGATCTGCCACATGAGAACGGACTTTTTTATCTCAATTAGGGGGTGCAAAATAGACATGACCTTTAGTTCCCATCAAAGTTTGGTCCAAGAAAGGCACCACATCTTGTTAGGGGTGTGATGGACATTAAGTTCTCTTTGAAGTTGGGGATTCTAGATAGTTTCTTAGCATTGCTCCATTTGAGGCCCTCCGAGCAAGGAAGATCATGTCCACAGAGATGGCGGGTAGCTGAGCAGCAATCCCACGCTAAACACCTATCTTAAAGAAGAGTCCGTTCCTCGAGGCTAACTCTATGTCTCGGGTCTAAGTCTTCGAACCTCATCCACTAGCCGATCTCTTGTTTCCTGAGTCGTTTCAACTTTTTGAACCTCTTGTTCCATAGCCGCTTAGCAATTTAGAGATTCCAAGACTCCACCCCCTAATGTCGCTGATCAAGAACTAGATAGAGTCATTTTGTCTTATCCTGGCTGCCCACTTCCACTCATCAGTGATTCTGATGAATTGTTTGGCCTTGTTCCAACTCTTCCATAAGGAACACATGAGGCTAAAGCCTTGTTCCTGTAGGGCAATCATAAATTTTTAATGTTTTGATGAAGAACTGAAGCCAAGGACTGAAGAAAAGATCAAGTTATGAAGCTTGGAAGGAGTGCATACTAGAAGATGAAGATGTGTACACATATGTACATTAATTCAGAGATAGTTCACTTATACTTTTGTATAGTCATGAGTTTGTAAATAATTGCCTATATATACAAGGAAAAATGTCGCGGAAAATATGAGAGTGTAGAATACAAAAATTGAGAAGATTTAGAGGTGATTAGACACTTGAGAAGTGAAGAAGATTAGCTCTTTCATCCAGATGTAAAGTTTTCTAGTAATGAAGAGAGATTCCACCTAATGTTTCTGTGTATTCTCCTTCTGTGCTTGATCATTTCAAGAATCCTTTTGTAGACATCTAATTTCATAGTTAATGAGTCTATGGTTAAATTTTGAGAGCTTAATTGTAAACGGATTGTGAGAATTATGAGTAGGAACATTCATATGTGAAGAAGTGTTCACTGTTTCCTGAGACAGGCGCAAAATTTGATGCTAATGTTTTGGTCAGTTCTCCTTCCACACTGTAATGTTTTGAGCAAGAAAGGACTCAATCTTTAAGTTAGAAGGTAAGCTACCCATGGCTAAAAGCATTTTCATAAACGGGTTCTAGATTAAGAGAACCAAGTGTTAGAAGTTACAGGCGTCTAAATCGACTTCTCATAAGAACAGTTTTAGACATAGGTGACTTGTTAAGATCATTTCTCAAGATCTACTGAGTCTTTTGGAATGATTTAACTTCAAGGAGGTTTGCAAACCATAGGCAACACCTTGTGCAAAGTTTTATAAAAAACTTTACACATTTGATAAGTCAATGAAAGAGATATGTGCAGCAGACTTTCTGTAGAATCATCTTCTTCACAGTTTATCCAAAATTTTTATAATTGATCATTAATCCTCCAAATTGGGAAAGGTCTTGAGTTACTCTTGATATAGAGGTGTTCTAATTTCAAGAGTAGCTTGTTCTTTTGGATATTAACACTCTCCATCAGTGGTATCAAAAAAGAAGTATCAAAATTGAAGAAAGGAGGACTCCGACTGCTGCAGCTGTAAAGAAATCAGCACTTGAAGGTTCAAAAGGTGAAAGCTTAAGAGCAAAGATTGAGAAGGAGGCCATACTACATCAAGGAAGACAAAAGGAGTATCATTCAACGTAAAGGTATCTATTACTCATAAAGTTTGAAGAATTCAATACACAGAAGAAGAAAGGATGGGAGATTCTCTTCAGATAGAGAAGTTGGATAGAGAGTGTGAAGAGATGGATAGGTATGTGCTTGAAGATGAAGAGGTGTTGCAAAATCCTTGATCTACACCAGCCAAATGAACTCCAGGAGTATATGGTGGGCCCTTTTACCTTGCCAATGGATGTATTAGACACCCTATGTACCTTGGAAGATCACTCTCAAAAAGATAAATCAAAACAGATAAGTTGGAGTTAGCTCAGAGGTGAAAACTTGCTATTCTTGGTTCATACACCTGTCCAGTGTTTTACATAATTCTCTGAGCACAGCAGCAATTAGCTCAATTCCTCTTGGGGAAGTCTAGGCAACTTAAAGAGCTAATTTTCAAGAGTAATCTCATAAAAAATAATGAACCACACACTGAGAATGAGTTTTAACAAGTGATGACATCATCCCGATTTTCATGGGCTGCTATAGAAATAGACCAATAAGCAGAAAAATCAACATAACTCAAAATTTAGAAATGCAATGATTATGAAACTTTGTATGGTTATACTAGACAGTAAGTTGAATCCAACAAGATTTAAATCACTGAATTTGAATAAGTAACCACTGAGAAATGGCTCTGACAAGATGAGTAAAAAAGTCGGGTACCTGACAGAGAAGTGAAGATGAACAGACCTTGTTGACTTCAAATGAACATAACTGAAGATTGCAACATCCAAATGACATGAAAATTTGTGAGCATATAGTAGACTTATAGAGCTAACTTTACCAAGTTAAAGCACTGAAAATGATGCACCAAGCTCAGAGAAAACATCTCTGCAAGCGGACTGAGAAAACTGAGAGTAATGGTAGTGAGTAGTACACTTCACAAGAACATGGAAAGATGAACTCAAATAATCATGAAAATGAAAGTATATTACTTGTACAATACAATGACTTACTGATACATATGTGTGCCTTGTAATCACACCTTGATATGGCATAAAGCTCAGCTCTTGGAGGTCTTCACATAGGTCTCTCTAACCACGACTAAAACTGCCATCTATTTATAGTTGAGTTTGGGAGGCTAACTTTCCTCAATCACTCTCCAATCAATCAATGATTGATTTGATTCTCTACCTACCACAAATCACGAATTCGTGGCTCCTCTTTCCATTCTTGATCAAGTGGAATCAACCACTTAAGATTCTTTCACTTTTACATTAAGTAAACTCTTCAAAAGTTACAAGAGGTAGTTCACAAGTGAACTTTACATGGTCTTCATTTTAAGGCTTTTTCTATGACTTTGTGGGACTCAAGCCAATACTTAGGCTTGTCATAGACTTGCGCCAACAGAGAGGACTATCCAGCATGGTCAATGAGGATGGAATCTCATCTTATGAGCAAAGACTTGATAGGTTATATTACAGGTGAAGAAGAAAAGCCTCAGTTCAGAGATCCTAGTGTTCCAACTAGGGAGGAATTATCAGATTTGAAGACTTGGATGAAGAGAGATGCTCAAGCTAGGAGCATTATCTATATGGGAGTTAATGACTACTTGCTACCTCACATTAGAGGTCTTGAAAGTGCAAGTGATATATGGAATGCTTTGGAGGAGCATTTCCAAAATACCACAAAGTCAAGGAAGGCATCCTTGTGGGCAGAGTTTACCACATTCAAGAAGAAGGCCTCTCAGTCCATCTCAGATTATGTAACAAGGATGAAGGACATTGGAGATGCATTAGGAGTAGTTGATGAAGATATTGAGGAGGATAAATTGGCAAGGCAAATCCTCACAGGTTTGAGAGGTGATGACAAATGGAAGCCATTCATTTTGTCTACGGAATTATCACTTGATCATTTCACTCCTGATTTAAATCAGTTGCTAAGACATATGCTAACCTTTGAGCAGGATGTCAAAGGTGAAAGTGATAAAAGTACAGGTCATGCAATGTATTCAAAGGATAAGAAGAATAATAGCAAAGGGAAGCAACAAACAAATGAAGATGAAGGTACAAGTAGCCAAGCTAACTTCCTAAGAGGAAGAGGAGGTGGCAAAGGTAGAGGAAGAGGTAGGAGTAATAAAGATGGAGTCAAAGCTTGCTGGATTTGTGGTAAGACAAATCATTTAGCTAATGATTGTTGGCATAATACTTAGAATAATGGTGGATATAATCAGAATTTTAATTCAAGAGGAAGAGGTGGCAGAAATCAAAGAGGTAATTTCAGAGGTAGAGGTAGAAGAGGTTACTTTGGAAGAAATGCAGGTAGAGGATTCCAAAGTCAACAATACAACAATACCTACTACAATTATGCTTCAGATCAGAAGGAGGATTCAACATTGATAATGAATGCAACTTTTGAAAGGCAAAGTGAAGACCAGAGTATTCTACATTGACTCAGGGTGTAGCAATTACCTAAGTGGTAACATAGCTTTGATGATTGATTTGGAGAATAAGGTAACTAATCATGTAGTTCAAACAGGTGACAATACAAAGTCCAATGTGAAGTCAATTGGATCAGTGAAGGCCAAGGATGGTAGTACTCTCTTGATTAAGGTTTTGTATGTTCCTACAATTCCTAAGAATCTCATAAGTGTAGGACAAATTGTTGAAAAAGGTTATGAAGTTAGGTTCACTAATGAATGAGTGTTTGTGGAAGACCCTAGCAATGGGTATAAACAAATTGTTTCAGGGAAGAAAGAAGGAAGATTGTTCACATTGAAGATCCAAGGCAATGTTGGTCATGCCTTGTTCTCTTATGGAGGACATAAGATCTCTGAGTTAGATCTTTGGCACAAGAGGCTTGGACATTTTAATGAAAGAGGTATCAAAGATATAGTTAATAATGGTTTAGTGCTTGGATTGCCTAATGTTGTAGGTCAACATATGACATACAAATGTGAAGCATGTCAATTAGGTAAGGCTCATAAGAAATCTTATTCCAAGCATGGTTTTATGTATTCAAAGAAGCTTGAGTTGGTACACACAGATGTGTGGGGACCATCAAAGGATTTCAGTATCAATGGTTCAAGGTACTATGTGATTTATGTTGATGATGCTACCAGATGGATCACTATCTATGTGGTCAAAGATAAAACAGAGGTATTCAATACATTCAAACATTATCATGTGTATGCAGAGAGAATTACAGGTCATAAGTTGAAGTGGCTAAGGTCAGATGGAGGCAGAGAGTATTTCTCTAATGAGTTCAGTGATTACTTGTGGAATGCAAGTATAAAAAGGGAAATTACCTGCAGGTACTCTCCTCAACAAAATGGTGTAGCAGAAAGAAGGAATAGAACTCTTGTTGAGTTTGCAAGATCCATGATGAAGGAGAAAAATTGCCTAAATTATTTGTGGGCTGAGGTTGTGAATATAGCTACTTATTTGGTTAATAGATTACCATGTAAAGCTTTGCAAGGTATGACACCATATGAGGCATGGTGGGGTAAGAGACCTACTTTAGATCATTGCAAAGTATTTGGATGTTTGGCATATGCATATGTGCCATCACAATTGAGGCATAAATTGGAGCCTAAAGCTGAAAAATATGTGTTCATTGGATATGATGATAAGCACATGGGACATAGGTTGTGGAGTCCATCCACAAAGCAATTCATTGTGTCTAAAGATGTTACATTTGATGAGCAAGGTACTTGGTATGCAGGTACAATCAATATTTATGCAGGTGATGAAGAAGTTGTGACTCAAAAGAAAGGTAAATCAAAGGTTCAGATATTTGATGAAGAGGAGAACAATGTAAGTACATGTTGAAGTTGAAGAAGTGCCAAGGTTTGATCTAGAGTGTGATGAACCAGAAACCTCAAGGAGTGGAGAACTCAGAAGGTCATCAAGACACAAATGGCAACCTACAAGGTATAGCTATGACACTTCTTTTTTGGCTACCAAAGATTATGCTTATATGATAAAGGTAGATGAAGACCCTTCTACATATGAAGAGGCAAAAGGTAAGGAAAATTTGGAGAAAGCTATGCACGAAGAGTATGATGCATTGATGGAGAATCAGACATGGGATTTGGTTCCTAAACCAAATAGTCAAAAGATCATTGGATGCAAATGGGTCTACAAGACAAAGAGGTTTGCATATGGAAGTGTGTCTAGGTATAAAGCTAGACTTGTTGTGAGGGGTTTTGCTTAGACATATGGTATAGATTATGATGAGACCTATAGTCCTATGGCAAAGATGACAACCATCAAGACACTCATAGCTATTGCTGCATGTAAAGGTTGGAAGTTATGTCAACTAGATGTGAAGAATGCTTTTCTAAATGGTTATATTTCAGATGATGTTTTTATGGACCAACCACAAGGATTCAGAGATGGAAGGTATCGAGATCATGTGTGCAAGCTCAAGAGAGCTTTGTATGGTTTGAAGTAGGCCCCAAGGGCATGGAATTATAGACTTGTGAAGTTCTTGAAAGAACTTGGTTTCCAAGTATCTAAAGCAGATAGTAGCTTGCTTGTTAAAGCAAGTGATGATGGGTTCATTTACATGCGCATATATGTTGATGATATAATTCTTATAGGTACAGATGAGAAAGGCATTCAAAGCCTAAAGAAGCAAATGGAGAAAGAGTTCAAGATTAGTGACTTGGGAGACTTGTCATATTTCTTGGGCATGGAGATCTCATACACTCAACATGGAGTGTATGTAACTCAAGAAAGGTATTTGAAAAACTTGTTGATCAAGTTTAAAATGGATGATTGCAGGATAGCACCTACTCCAATGGAGGTGAATCACAAATTGAGCAAATATGGAGGAGAAGAGTTCAAAGACATGAAGCTATATCAGAGTTTGGTTGGTAGTCTTATCTATGCTACATTAACTAGGCCTGACTTGTTATATGCAGTTGGAGTATTGTCTCAATTCATGCATTGTCCTAGGAAAGAACATTGGGTTGCAGGACAAAGAGTGTTGAGGTACATTAAGGGTACACTCAAGGAAGGTTTGTATTATGGTTTTACATCAGATACAAACATCAAGATATATAGTGATACAGATTGGGCAGGTAATCCTGATGATAGGAGATCAACATATGGATACTTGTGTTATGTGGGAGATAAGGTAATTTCTTGGTGTTCAAAGAAGCAACACAGAGTTGATTTCTCATCTGCAGAGGCTGAGTACAAAGGTATGGTGGAAGCTGCAAAGGAAGTGATATGGCTTAAGACTCTAATGAAGAGTTTTGACATCATTCAGAGTAGACCCACTATTCATGGAGATAACATGAGTTCATTATATTTAGCTGCTAACCCTGTTTTTCATGCCAATACTAAACACATTGAGATTCAGTATCATTTTCTAAGAGAGAAGGTGATGGATAAAGAGATTGAAGTAATACATACTTCAACAAAAGATCAGATAGCTTATATGCTAACCAAAAGCTTGGATGAACCAAAGCTACAGAGATTCAAAGACATGGAAGGTATAAAGAAGATAAAGAAAACCTCAATTGATGATGGAGGGGGAGCTGTTGGTGCAGGGCAATCAACAATTGATGTTTTGATGAAGAATTGAAGCCAAGTACTGAAGAAAAGATCAAGTTATGAAGCTTGGAAGAAGTGCATATCCAGAAGATGGAGATGTGCACATATATGTACATTAATTTAGAGATAGTTCACTTATACTTTTGTATAGTCATGAGTTTGTAAATATTTGCCTATATATACAAGGAAAAATGTTGGGGAAAATATGAGAGAGTGTAGAATACAAGAATTGAGAAGATTTAGAGGTGATTAGACACTTGAGAAGTGAAGAAGATTAGCTCTTTCATCCAGATGTAAAGTTTTCTAGTAATGAAGAGAGATTGCACCCGATGTTTATGTGTATTCTCCTTCTGTGCTTGATCATTTCAAGAATCCTTTTGTAGACATCTAATTCCATAGTTTATGAGTCTATGGTTAAATTTTGAGAGCTTAATCGTAAACAGATTGTGAGAATTATGAGTAGGAACATTCATATGTGAAGAAGTGTTCACTGTTTCCTGAGACAGGCACAAAATTTGATGCTAATGCTTTGGTGAGTTCTCCTTCCACACTGTAAAGTTTTGAGCAAGCAAGCACTCAATCTTTAAGTTGGAAGGTAAGCTACCTGTGGCGAAAAGCATTTTCATAGACGGGATGGCCAACGAAGGTAAGGTCTTTCATGTTTCTGAAGATCAATTTAGCCCAAGAGGACTCACTATTGCTCCAAGCCTTGATAAACCATTTTGCCACCAACTTGTCAACCAGCCCAGCAATATCCAAAATACCCAAGCCCCTAGAGCCTTTCGAGCTAATGCAAGTTTCCCAATTGATTTTGGGAATCCCCCTCCTATTGGGGTCCCTGATCCATAGGAAGTTTCTGCAGATTCTTTCCACTTTGGCCAACTCTTTCTCCTTAGAACATGAGATAAAGTAAATACTCATAGAAAGCATAAATGTGTTAACAACCATTGTAGGCCCTGCCAAGTTAACTTGCATACTTTTCCAGTGATTTAGTTTGCTATCCAGTTTGGATAGCACCCAGTTCCACCGTTGGTCCATAGAGATGTCGAAGCCCATTGGAATACCGAGGAGATGGAAGACTTGACCTCTATGGATAACTTGACACCCATGATCTAACAACAGTTGGGGTGGAGGTCCATTGATTGCTCTGAAAGCAGTTTTCGCATGGTTGATTTTTGAACCTGATGCCACATAAAAGGTGTCGAGGCAACTCCAGAACACCTCAATGCTATTCATATCGTTTCGTACAAAGGCATTCATGTCATCGGCAAAGAGTCTCGCAATCATTTGGCTGTGATCTAGAGGTAAAGAAAGACCCTTGAGATTGCCAGCATCCATGTGATGCTTTAATAGGCAACTGAGGCCATCTGAGGCAATAGCGAAGAGTAATGGAGCCAGTGGCCACCCTTGCCTGATAGATCTTTTTAAACGTATCGGCTCAGAGAGCTTACCGTTGATATTTATTCTCGTTGAAGCGTTTTCTGAGTAGAGTGGAAACCATCTTCGTGAACTTTTGGCTGCTTTTGGGGCTTCTTAGTGCCTTAAAAGACACTAAAACCTAACATCCATCAACTCATGAGGCTCTCGTATTTGAGTTAGATATTGTGCTACTCGCACTGCTTAGGTTTCATGATCGCAACACCAAACTATAGTATCAACCAAGGGAGGTTTGATTAATTGGGGAGACAAATGTAATGTAGAATATTCAAGGATTAGTCCTTAACTAGATGTTTTATAGCCTATGGCTGACAACAAATTTGAGAAAATAGGGTGATTCTACTCAAAGCCTTTAGTCCAATCAACGAGCCCTATCTGAAAAGATTCAACGCCGGGAAAGCGGGTCATTATGTGTTAGTCCTCACTTCGAGGGAATCGCTTTTTCAAAGAATCTCCTATTCTAGGATTTGGGTTTCTTTTGAGGGAGTCGAGGTTTGTTGCCAAAGTTTACTTCTTAATGGTCTATGATTCAAGGAAGCGCATTTTTTGAGGGAATCCTGTTTTCAAGGTTCGTAGTTTCTGGTCAGGGTGTTGAGAATCACGGTCACACTGTGTTTCTCTTTAGTTGGTAATTGTGCTGGATTTTGTGGGACAGCCGGAGAGGTTCATTTTGAGCGAGTCATGACTCATGATTGGTAATGCGCCTTTGTGGTCTTTAGAATTTGCTTTTTTTTTTTTTTAAATAAAGGAAGTTCGGCCTTAGCCTAGGATTTGCTTTCTTTCGTGGGGAACGTGGTTTGTCTTTAGTAGGTCACGGTTAGCCTCATTGTCTTGGGGCTTTGTTTCGCTACAGCTAGTCCCTTCTCCTCTCGTGTTCTCTCTCTCTCTCACTCTCTACATTTCTCTCTCTTTCACTTTCTGTCTCTCTCACTCTCTCTCTCCCCCCCTCTCGCTCTCTCTCTCGTAGGTCTCCACGGTGTTCCGTTTTCCTCTTCTAGTATTGATTTTTTATAGGGGGTGTGGTTGGATGCCTAAAGTGGTGGCTTCCTCCCTCATCATCAATAACATTGTTCCCTAGGTGGGAGAAAAAATGTACAAAGAACTCTCTCCTGCTCTTTGGGATCAAGCCTCTAATCGTCTTTCTCCCAAAATCGGATGTTTTGAAATAACAAGAGGAATGAAGGAAGATTTAACTCATTAGCCAAACGTTTGGCCTCAAACCCTCCTTCAAATCCTTCAAAGAGTTGTTCTGTAAAGAATGGTTCCCTTGAGGGCTTATCACACGTAATTACCAATTTTTAATGGAAAACCACATCCGTCTATTCTTTGAAAGTGATGAAATGGCCTTCCAAGTCCTTCAAGTTAGAACTTGGTAGATTCTTCAAAAATGGCTCTATGTACCCATGGGACCCCCCTTATAAAAATAAATGGCTCTATGACTTCATCCCCAATAGTTCTAAGCCTCTCATATAACCACTTTGGGTGGAACTTCCAAACATTCATGTCTTCCTTTACGGACTCATAAGGGAAATCCCCCCTCCCAAGATAGCCCATTGTGACCACGGAGGATGTTGGCAGTCTTATCTATGAAGGGTCCCCTTTTTCTTTTAATGCGAGATGACATCCCTAGATCTGTGTCAAAGTTGATATAAATAAAGAACTACTTCCAACATTAGAGTTGACATTGGTGAAGTAGAAATTTTGGAACAGGAAGCAATCTAGAAGAATGTAGCTAATGCTTAATTTCATAGTGGCATAAACGATCATAGAATTAGAGACTAATCTCTCAGGCAGAGAGTACAAAAAGAAAAATTAAATGACAAGAGGGAGGTGACACAACCATTCGTCAAAGACAACCTATGACCAAAAAGAATGGTCGTTTGGGTGAAAAATAGATGCTCAAAGAGACCCAAATCACTCACCTAGACTCTGACACCTTTCACCATAGAAGAAGGAGAAGTCCCAAAGGTTCACTAGGTAGGGGACCTTCCCATGCGAATGGGGACTCACTCTCAAATATTTGCTTCTATTTCTAAATTTAACCTTTTACAAGAGAGGAATCTTTTGCTAATGGAGCTTAATGATTTCGAGTTGGCATTTTCTTCTTTCCATCCTTCCAGTTCCCTTCCCTGGGCACTCCAGATGTAAATGACTTCTTATCTCTTTACCTCAAGTGCATAGTATTTTCTCTAGTTAATGAGGGGCATTCTATAATGAAATAGGTTAGAATATTGTATCTAGAGATGCAAGATTATCCTATTTATAGAGTCTCTTTTTCAATATGCTAACATGAAATAATGGGTGAAGTAGTCAATCTTGTGGAAGCTTTGAATCGTAAAACATAGACCCACCCTTTCTAAGAATTATGAAAGTTCCTTAATACCTTAAAGATAGTTTTGCATAGTGTGGTATGTTTTAGAGTTGTAGATTTCTTAGGAACCTTTAAAGAAACATGTTCTCCACCTAAAAGGAGACTTCTCACCTGTAAGGGTTACTATATGCTTTATCTTTATCATGGGCTTTCCTCAAGTTTTGGTTTTCTACATTCAACATAAATTTCATATCCTCCACGACATCTTTAGTTGCTTGTACTTTCTCCTTTTGTGGCCCTACTACGTATGGGGCTCTAGCTGGAATTCATACATTAACATAAATGGACTATAATGTTTTGCACAATGCTAAGCACTATTATAAGAAAACTCAATTGAACTAAATAATTCTCCCAATTAGTCTAGATTGAAGAAACATATGCTCACAACATGTCATCAAGTATTATATTGAATCTTTCTATTTACCCATTCAACTATGGATTTTCAACAATATTCATGCTGAAATTTGTTTCAATCTGATTGAAAATTGCTTTCTTTCTTTGTATCATACTAGGTCTTGAGCCAGACCATAGAGTGCGAAGAGATGCTCAACAAGTAACTTTTCTAGCTATCGAAATGAAGCGAGCCATCCTAGTTAAGCCATCAACTATAAGTCAAATTAAATCATTTACTTTGTGGTTTCAAGGTAATTATATAATAAAGTCAATGGAAATATGTTGCCATTTTTCCACTTGAAATTTCCATAGGGTGTAAGATTCCACCAGTCCTAAACTTCTCCACTTTATTTACTTGATACTTTGTACAGTTAAGACATAACTTTGTACATCTTTATGTACACTTGGCCAATAAAACTGTGTTTTGACCAATTCATAAGTTCTTTTTTTTTTAATTCTAGGATGGTTGAAAATAGGAGCATTATGGCATTTAAAAAAAAAATCCTCTAAGTTCTTTATCAAGGTACACAAATCTTTCCTTGATATAACAAGAATTCATCATAATTACTATAATGTTTAAACTTATCCAAGATTATCTAAAAGTTGGACTTTGTTGATACTTTCCTTTCATTAACTTTATCAAATCATTGGAGATCTGTATGAAGCTCAAAGAATTCAAGATATTCATGCAGGTTAGAGCATCTATAGCTACATTGAATCTTTCTTTTGATATTAGAGCTCATAGTGAAACTCTTTGAGCATCTTGGCCCATCTAGCTTTTCTATAATTTAACTCAACTTGATTTCCAAACCATTTGCTACAAGTTTCTTAAGTTCTTCCATACTTTTTTCGTGTTCCTTACCCCAAGTAAGGCCTTTAGGCTTTCCATTTAGTTTCTCATATAAAGGGACCTACATCTTGGCAAAGTTTGATACAGTCCTTTTTTAGCATCCTACCAACCTCAAAAAGCTTTGCAATTTTTATATGATTTTAGGGTGTGACAATTTGAGAATAATTTGGACGTTTTAAAGATTTACTTGAACTTCTTTTTCATATATAATGTGTCCAAGATATCTGATTTATGATGCAAAAAATCCACACTTGAATTTTCTCCATTCAACATATTCTCTCTTACAATTTGGAATAAAATTTCCAAGTGTTCCAAATGGAAAGTCTTAAAAAAGTCTTTTAAGATAACTTATATAGTGATCGTATGGCCCTTTTCACACTAGCTTCTTGCCACTTCAACCTAGTAGAGTAAAAGTAATTGATTTTGCGTTATAACAGATAGATAGTTTCCGAGTGCCATAAAACCAAAACCTAACATCCATCCCCTCCTGAGGCTCTGGTATTTGAGTTAGATATTGTGCTACTCGCACGTGCTTGGGTTTCATGATCGCAACACCAAACCATAGTATCAACCAAGGGAGGCTTGACTAATTGGGGAGACAAATATCCCCCAATCTAGAATACTCAAGGATAAGTCCTTAACTAGATGTTTTATAACCTATGGCTCACAACAAATTTGACATAATAGGATGATTTTACTCAAAGCCTATAGTCCAATCGACGAGCCCTCTCTGAAAAGATCCAATATTACTTTTACTACAACCAAGAGTGTGTCGTCATTGACATCTTGTGAGTCTCTCTCTCTCTCTTCATCTTGTGAGTGTGTCGTCATTGACATCTCGCCAGCGAAGGCAATTCTCTCTCCTTCTCTCTCTCTCTCCATCTTGTGAGTGTGTCGTCATTCACATCTTGAGGGAATCGCTTTCTCAAAGAATCGCGATTCGCCTAGTCTACGATTTGGGTTTTTTTAGGGAGTCGAGGTTTTTTTTTTTAATATAAAAGGAGTCGAGGTTTTTTGGGGGAACTTACTAGCTTAGTTCTTAATGGTCTATGATGCAAGGAAGCGCATTTTTTGAGGGAATGCTATATTCGAGGTTCGTAGTTTCTGGTCAGAGTGTTGAGAATCACAATTCTAAGGTTTGGGGTCGGTGACACGGTCACACGGTGTTTCTCTTTAGCTGGTACTTGTGCTGGATTTTATGGGAGAGCCGGAGAGGTTCCTTTTGAGCGAGCCATGACTCATGATTGGTAGGGCAGTGTAGGGGTTAGACTCTGTGGTCTTAAGGGTTTGCTTTCTTTCATGGGGAACGTGATATATCATTGGTAGGTCACGGTTAGCCTTAGTGTCTTGGGGTTTTGTTTCGCTACAGCTAGTCCCTTCTCCTCTCGTGTTCCCTCTCTCTCTCTCTCTCCCCTTTGCTCCTCCTTCCTCGCTCTCCCTCTCTCTCTCCCTCTCTCTCTCTCCCCACATTTTCTCTCTTTCGTTCTCTCTCTCTCTCTCTCTCAGGTATCCACGGTGTTTTGTTTTCCTCTTCTAGTATTGATTTGATATAGGGGGTTTGGTTGGATGGCTAAAGTGGTGGCTTCCTCCCTCATCATCAATAGCATTGTTCCCTAGGTGTGCGACCATATCGAGAGTCTCTCCCTCGAGAATATCGCTTAGCATGAAGTGTCTTCTTGAGGCACAGATCTCTGATAATGAGATTCTCGAAGTGATCGATATGCTCCCAAATGGGAAAAGCCTGGGTCCTGATGGCCTCACAAATGAATTTTTCAAGTCTTTCAGGCAGGTGATGGCCACCTAGTTGCGCTGGGTTTGGCAAGAGGCTTTGAATTTTGGTGTCCTCCTTGAATGCCTCAACAATGGTGTCATCAAAGCTTATCCATAAAAAAGGTAGCAAGAATAGGATTGAAAATTGGCATCCAATCACAATGCTCCAAATGGGATACAAGATCCTTGCGAATGTCATTGCCAATAGAATTTCGTGTCACTTGAAGGGATGGCTTAACGAGGAGCAAAAAGGATTCGTCAAGGGTAGATCCGTATTAGAGGCTATCATTGATATCTAGGAAGACCTCGACTATGCCGAAGAATCTGAGCAAGACATAGTATTCCTCAAAATCAACTTCGACAAAGCATATGATAGGCTGGAATGGGACTTTGTTCTCCAATCCCTTAAAGACCTCGGGTGCAATAGAAAATTCACTAAGATGATCGCCACTTTGTTGGGGAACACATCGACGCAAATAAAAATCAATGTTCAGTTATCGAAGGCTATCAGATTAAAACGATATATTAGGCAAGGTTGCCCCTTGGCTCCTCTGTTTTTCGCTATTCCACGGAAGGTCTCAGTCGTCTAGTGCAGCATCACATGGAAATGGGCCATATTAAAGGTCTATCTCTACCTCTCAACCATGGCCAAATGATCATGAGACTTTTTGCTGAGGACTTGAATGCTTTTGTGCATAATGATGCTTCTAGCATTGAGACCTTTTGGGGGTGCCTTAACACTTTTTGTGAGGCGTCTGGTTCTAGAATCAATGACTCCAAAACCGCTTTTCGGGCCATCTTCAGACCGCCTCCCCAACTTCTCGTTGACCATGGTTGCCAAATTATCCCTGGGGGACAAGTCTTCTGCCTACTAGTTATTCCAATGGGATTTGGTGTCTCAATGGTGCAGAGATGGGATTAAGCCCTTTCTAAACTCGATTGCAAGTCAACGTACTTGAAGGGCATGCAAATCAATCTCACGGGCCGTGCCATGGTAATCAATACCTTCCTCTTCTCCTCAACCATTTACTTTCTCTCATCTTGGAGACTGAAAGATCAAGATCTTAGCAAATTGAAAAGAATCTGTAGAAACTTTCTTTGGACGGGGGACTACAATAGGAGAGGAGTTCCCAAAATCAAGTGGTCTACTTGCATTAGCCAAAAAGAGTGTGGGGGCCTGGGCATTATGGATATTGAAGGCATGGATGAAAAGTTGGTGGCAAAATGGATCATCAGGGCTTGGTGTAACTAGGTGACCTCTTGGGCTAAGCTCATTTTTAAGAGCAAGAATTTACCTACGTTGGTGGGCCTCCGTGGTTGGAAGGACTTGGACCTCCTTACCCTGTTATTCTCCCCAATTCTAGTTTCACCTAAAGGCTCGAATCTTGTTTGCTCCCTATGGAATAGATGGAATAAGTTCAAACAATTTGTCAAAGTCAGCGAAGATTGGAAATGGGCAGCCAGTATTAGACAAAACGACTCAATATGGTTCCCGATCACGGGCATCAGAGGTGTGGCTTCCTGGAACCTCCAAATTGCTAAGAGGCTCTGAAACAGAGGTTTCAAACAGTGGAAACACCTCTTGAAACAAGAAACTGGCTAGTGGATCAGATTTGAGGACATAGACCCTGAATTAGGAGTGAACTATGAAGAATGGACTCTGCTATAGAGTAGATGCTTTGCTTGGGAACATTCAAAAACCCGTCTCCTCATTGGGTAGGACCCACCTAGCCATCACTGCCTTATGTGGAAAAACGGTGACTGTTTTCCCAAAATTCCTAGAATCAAGGAGAACATGGACTTTCACAACACACTTAACCAGAAGTGGTGCCTGACTTGGACAAGACTGCGTTGGGATTCGAAATTCATGTCCTTATGGCATCCACTCATCAAGATCAAAAAATCCGTTCTCATGTGGCAATTTCTTCACCATGGTATCTAGACCAACCTAAAGGCCAACAAAATTTGTGGGGCCCTGCCGTGGTGTAAGCGATGCCACTGTAGCATCGAGAACCTTGGTCACATCTTCTTTGCTTGCCCCAAGTGGCTCCTACTCTGGCGAACCCTCGAGAATATCTTGAGACTACAAGCTCAAATCACCTGGAAGCAAGATCTACTAGGTGAAGCAATCGGTTTCTCAGTGGCACTTTGGAATGCTATAAGAGGGGAAAGCCTCTGGAAGATCTGGAGGGAGTAGTGTGCCATGAATTTCGGACACTCCCCTAAAGAGTGGTCAATCGAGAAATGTCTATTCCTCTTTGGCAAAAGAATTTCCAATTGTAAGAGGTATCCTCCCTTTTGGCATCATAAAGTGTTTCTCATCGAGAACCACAAGCTCAAACCCAAGTGGGTCCCGCATGAAGGGGACGGAAGGATTGTTAACCTCCTTTGTAACATGCTTTAGGCCAGCAAGTTCTACCCCTGCTTTGTGGGATTCGGGGGGTCCCAAGGGCACTAGTCCATTCACTTGTAACTTCTTTCTATTCTTTTGTAACTTCTTTCTATTCTTTAATTAAAGTCTGAGAGAGTAGGCCATGGTCAAACTTCCTTTATTTAAAAAAAAAAGATACAAAGAACTCTCTCCTCCTCTTTGCGATCAAGCTTATAATCGTCTTGCTCCCAAAATGGGATCTTTTGAAAAAACAAGAGGAATTAAGGAAGATTTTTGAAAATGATGAAACCCTTCAAGTTAGAACTTGGTAGGTTCTTCAAAAACGGTGTGCTTATTTAAATGGTTCTCAGACTTCATCCCCAATAGTTCTAAGCCTCCCGTATATCAGCTTTGGGTGGAGTTCCAAACCTTCATGTCTTCCTTTATGGATTCATCACGAAAATTTCCCCCCTCCCCCAAGATGCCCCATTGTGACTAGGGAGGATGTTGGTAGTCATATCTATGTTGATATATTTGGGTAGTGATATGTGAGAACACATTAGGACTGTTGGAACACTTTTTTCCCTCTTTAGGAAGTTTTTTCCCTCGGCTTGTATATATGCCTAGTGCCATAACTGGTTACTTATCTTTGTAGATTCTAGTGGTAATACATTCAGTATTGTGTATTGTGCTCCAAGCTTGTTCTTCTTCCCTGCCCTATTCATGTGCTTTCATAGACCTCAAATACCAACAATTCGTATCAGAACACGTCGTTGCTTCATCTAGGGCATCATCGACACCTCTCTGGTCACAGTCTCATAATCACACAAAATTTGGTATGCATACTCACAGTGATTAGGAGATCAAAACAACTTCGCTTTGTGGTGCCAAAATCGCGATCTGAGCTCGTTTCGGCCTTTGAACACACTATCACAATGCTTGTGTAGGCAATTTTGTCTTTTTGTGCCAAAGATATATATGAGTTTCAGTTTGCCAGTATAAGCATCTCGAAGTTTGCTACAGGCTTAGTCGAACTCGACAGGGTAGTTTTGTTCAACTTTTTGAGCTACAGTCAATTTTTTATATCAGGGTATTTTAGTTAGTGACCGTGGTTGAAAGCAATAATGTATTCGATATGTTGGTTGTTGAGGATAAGTTGGATGGTACCAATTACCCATTATGGGCTTATTTGAGGTGTCATGTATTGGTTGTAAAACGACTATGGAATATTGTGCAAGGTGCTGAGAAACATCCTATTACACCTACAAGCATAATTGCTAAACGTGATGTAGACGGCATTGAAGATGATGATATTCTTCATGTTCTTGTTTGTGTTGCAGTTCCTGCTGCACCTACTGTAGAGCAAATTTGTTGGGATGGTAGAGATGCTCAGGCACACTCATTGATAGTCATGTTTGTCAAATGTGCCATTATTCCTCACATTCACTCTTGTGGAACAGCTAAGGATGCTTGGGATACACTTATCACTTTATACTAGGCAAGGAATGAGGCTTGTGTTGCTTACCTTTGAAAATAGTTGGACAATGATCACATGAATGAAGGAGATTCCATGGACAGTTTTCTGACAAAGATCAAAGATTTGAAGGAACAATTGATTTCTACTGATCAAGTCTTGCCTGAAGATTGTTCTAAATGGTCTTCCCAATTCATATCAGAGTTTTGCTTCTACTCTTTGTTTGATGATGAAAGGCAATCTAAATTCCTTAACATTTGAGGAGTTATTCTTTGTTCTATTGTAGGAAGATCAATCCAGGCAGAACAATTCCATTATGCGTGTTGCAAATCAAGCTTTCTTGGCTAGTCAAAAGGGCAAAGGAAAATGGACTAGTAAGCAGAAATGTGCTAATTTTGCACAATCAAAGAAGGAAGAAAGAGATGAGAAGAAAACAAAAAAAGGAGAAATTGTTTTGCAAATACTATAAAGAAAACGATCATTTCATAAAGAGCTATCCAAAACTCGCTAATAAAGAGGCAAGGAAGAAAGAGGATGGAATGATTTTTGTAGGGGCCTTTACACCCAAAACAGAGTTTGCTAATCTTGTGCAGAATGAAGAATGGGCATTTACCACTGTTTGCAGTTATGACCCATCTTCTCATGAATAGTGTATGTCTGCAGTAGACTCAGATGTTTGGTAATTTGATAGTGGGGAAACCAAACATATTACCTCATAGCGCAGTTTCTTCACTTCACTCGAGCCTGCCCCTATAGGGAATACTGTCTCATGCACAAACAACCCCTCCTATCTTGTCATGGGAGTTGGTAAGATTATTTTGACTACTGTTGATGGTAGTTCTTTTACATTGTGAGATGCTTTATTTGTGCCAAGGATCAAGAAGAATTTGTTATTAGTTTTAGCTTTATCCAAGATTGGCTTGGTTGTAAAATTTGTTGATGACAGATGTACAATCGTGATCTGTCAAATGGCAATGTCATTATTGCTTTTGGCATTTTATGTCGTGGGCTGTATAAGCAAATAGACTATGAAAAATCAGTGATTGATTTAGCATATGTAGTACATGATTCTCATGCTTTGTCAAATGCAAAGCTTTGGCTTGCATGCTTTTGTCATTTGAATTTTATTGGTTCTCTATGCCTACAGAAATCTAAAATGGTTTCCTATCTGCCCAAACTAGAGGCACCTCGTAAACATGTTTGCAAAGGCTATATTTTGGGGAAAATGTAGCATTCCTTGTTCCCAAAAGATGGTTCAGTTTGAGCTACTCAAAAATTGTAGCTTGTTCACAGTGATGTCTGTAGTCCTATGCAGACACCCTCTTTTGGAAACTATCTTTACTTTGTGACTTTCATTGATGATTTTTCTAGGCATGCACAGGTATATCCATGGAAAGCAAAGTTGGAAGTGTTTATGTGCTTCAAACAGTTTCTAGTTTTGGTTGAAAATCTATCAACATGTAAAATGGGCACACTCCATTCTAATCGAGAGGGGGGATATATGTCTTCTGACTTTAATGCATTTATGGCTGAATGTGGGATAAAACATTAGTTTACACTGCTGTATACACCTCAACATAATGGAGTTGCTGAACGAAAGAACATGTCACTCATGGCAGTGGCGAGGTGTATGGTCAAGAGCCAAGCTTTACCACATATTTTCTGGCTTGAGGCTGTCATGTGTGCAACATATGTAGTTAACATGTGTCCCACTAAAGAATTGCAACGTATCACTCCATGTGAGGCTTTGCATGGTCGTAAGTCATCTGTTGCTCACCCATGTGTTTTTGGTTGTTTGGCATATGCATTAGTGCCTGAACAACAACGTAGGAAATTGGATGATAATGTAGTGAAATATATTTTTGTTGAGTACAATTATGAAAGCATAGGCTATCGTCTGTATCATCGACAAACTAGATGCATTCTGGTTAGCCGTGATGTTGTTTTTGTGGAAGATGCTATTTAGCCATTACTTTCATGTAAGATAGAAGGACACGAGGCTAGAGAGTTGACGTGTGACAAGCAAAGTTAAATGGCCATCGTCAAGTATCGTGCTTTCCATGCACGTACCAAGCACATAGAAATTGAGTATCACTATGTGCATAAGTTGATTATGGGTTGGGTCCTCTAGATAAGCTATTGTCCAAGTGAAGAAAATGGAGTAGACATCTTCACCAAGGTATTGGGAGAGAGGAACTTCTTTGACACTTTCCAAAGCTTGGGATTCGACCAAGGAGGTAGTTCACCATAGGTTGGACATTGAGGGGGGGTGCTAGATATGCTCAATACTCCACCCTCAAGTGACCGCAAATGACCCATGTTGCTCTAAGTTGTTTGGCCCTCATTACGATTAGAAGCCATTGTGAGAGCCTCGAAGTTTATGGAACCCTAACTTCTAAGTTAGATGAGGTCTATATGTGACCATTGATGGTTATAGATGATCCTTGTGAGCCTAGCCATTGGGTTAGGTAGGCATAAACTTCTCGGCCATTGGATTGCCATTCAAGGTGAAAATAAAGGCCATGTGGCATCGCAATGTTCCCTTAGAACCATAATGGGGGGAGTTCAAAGGGGTGCTTGCCCCGTTCTGCAGGGTCTGGAGGGCCTATCCCCCTAGTCCATATGGTGGAGATGGTAGGGCCTCGATGGTCTTAAGTTTCCTCACACACATCACTAAAAAGATATATAAGTAGTCCTCAATTGTTTCCCCTCCCCTCGATTCAACATGATCCCATTTTTTAATGAAGGCATGCCTTCTACACCCATTCCTTTTCTTCAAAATGTTGGATCTTGGATTTCAAGTGGACTCACTCGATCCTTGAAAGATCTAGGACTAAGATTCAAAATATCTCTAGAATGAGAAGAGAGAAGCTCTAGAAGAGACTCATTAGGCTCAAGACTGAGGTCAATAAAGGCAACAACCACCTTGAAAAAGGTCAAGATTAGGTGTATACTCAAACACAAAGATGGAACTAGGAGGAAACAACTATAGGCTTAATTTAAAGACTCATAAGTAGCTAGAGCTGACAAACCAACAAAAGAAATGTGTAGGCTTCTCAAAAAAAAAAAAAGCAAAGAAGTCATTCCACTCATGATTGACAAGAAAGCAATCAAATGGTCTTTAGAATCCAATAATCACATGTTTATTGTTAATCACTTCAATTAGTTGTTTTTGTTTTCTAATCCACTATCTCTACATAGGTGTGATTGCATGGCCACCATCTCTAGAGTTGGATATAATAAAGTCTCACAAGAAATCACATTACTTGATACTGCTTTGTCAAAATGTGATTACTTGATAATAAAGCACATTACTTGATACTCCTTTGTCAAAATGTAAAATCCATGAAGCAATCAATTCCATGGCTCAAGGTATGAGCCTTGGCGTTCATAGTTTCATAAGTGGATTCTTCAATAGCTATAAGGATATTCTTTGCCTCCCATGGCAAGAAGCTGTTAACTTTGGTGCGTTACCAAGATGCTTGAATGGGGGTGTGATAAAACTTATCCACAAGAAAGATAATAAGATAGAATAGGCAAATCGCATCCCATCATGATGCTTTAGATGGGTTACAATGTCTTCACCAATGAAAGGAATATCTATTCTTGAATCCATCATTAGTATTTGGGAAGAAATTGATTACATGAACGAATCTACCCACAACATATTATTCCATAACATCAATTTGAATGATTTGGAATGGGACTTCATCCTTCAACCCATCAAGGATATCAGTTGTAATGATGATGAAACATATTCACAAGAAAGATAATAAGAATAGAATAGGAAACTCGCATCCCATCATGATGCTTTAGATGGCTTACAATTTCTTCACCAATGAAAGGAATATCTATTCTTGAAGCCATCATCAGTATTTGGGAAGAAATTGATTACATGAAGGAATCTACCCACAACATATTATTCCTTAACATCAATTTGAACTAGTTGGAATTTGACTTGATTCTGCAACCCATCAAAGTGAGTAAATATCCAAAGTACTTCACACATTCAATATGTAGGGTGGAAAGGCATCGAGTACACCTTTACCCGCATATGTGAAATTGAGCAGTGATGATTGCCCCATATCAGATGAGGAAAATGAATTCATGAGCAAAATTCCTGATCAGTCTACTGTTGGTAGTCTCATGTATGCTATGGTAGCTATGAGACCATATATTGCATTTGTAGTGGGAGTTGTGAGGAGATATATGTCTAATCTTGGAAAGAAGCAGTGGGAAGTAGTCAAGATGATTTTGACATATTTGACTGGCACTAAGGACAAGTTTCTATGCTTCAGTAGAGAGAAACTATCCATTATTGGCTACAGAGATTCTAATTATGCTCGTTGTGTAGACAATCTAAAGTCTACATTAGACCACATTTTTCATTTTTCTAGAGGTGCTATCTCTTGGATATACCATCTTCAAGAATGTAGAACTATTTCCACTACATAAGTAGAGTATAATGTAGCAAAGTGAGGCATGTAAGGAAGCATTGTGGATTTTTCTTCTTGCTTTTGATATGGGCTTAAATCAACATGTACCTCTTTTGTTGAGTGATAGTTAAAGTGCCATTTTTTTGGCTAAGAATTGATATATCATGCAAAGAACAAGCACATGGAGGTGAGGTATCACTTCATTAGAGACTGCTTAGCCACTGAGCGCATTATTCTTCAGAAGGTTCATACTTGAGATAATGTTGCACATGCTTTGACTAAAGCTCTACCACAAGATAGCTTTTGAAACTTTTGTCACTTGATGGGGGTTACTTGATTCATGATCTTACACAATAACTTGTATACTGTGTAACATGCTCATTATGTGGGAGGTATAGTTTGTATACTTACAATCTAGTACTCTTTATCGTTCCTTATTTTTCTTCCATAGTCACTTTTGTTGGAGACCTCTTAATCTCCAAAGGCATGATCTATACTGATTTAAGAACACTTGTATATCAATCATAGACCAAACGTTACACAAATGTTACCTTGATTTACAAAAACATTGACTATCACTTCTCTGAGTGAAGTTTCTTCTTCTTCAAGAAGTGTGCTTCAGAATTTAACTTCATTACCTGCACATAACTTCAAATTTCTTCAATCTAATGATACATATATCTCCATGCTACCTTTCCACAATTATTTCATCCATTAGACCTTCAAAGGAATCATTAAAACTCTGATTTCATTATTAAGATCAAAGGTATGTCAGAAAGTATCCTCCTAAACAAGCGACTTTGACATAGTCAATTTCTAAGGTTGATTTCTCACAACACAAATCTCATTTTGCTAAATTCTTTTAGCCATAGCTTCATTACCTTATAACTTAGATTTTGAATGCTCACTCATAAAAAACTTTACAGTGTGCACTGAGATTCAATCAAAACATTGTCACGAAAAAGTGTGTGACTTTGAGAGGTCTACTTGCAGACTTTACATTTACATGTTGCTATTGATCATACACACAACCTCAAAGGAATTAGACCATGAAATTTTGAACATAACTTGACTAGCTTCTAGCTTATCAATCTGCAAGCTTTCTGCCATCTTTGATCTTTGTCTTCTGCAAATATTATGATGAATGAATATACTTTGTACCTTTAATATAAATCTTCGGTCTTTCAGATCCTTTCGAGCTCAATCTTCACACTTCTTCAGGTTGTCTTCAAAACTTTGATCTTGTCCACCTTCAATTTGAAGAGACTCCAATGTGTGCAAAAGTCGGGACTTCAAATGCTCTTTCCTTCACCTTATATTGCACCCCTAGCTATGATACCACTGTTGAAGACCTTTTAATCTCCAAAGGCTTGATTTATACTGATTTAAGAACACCTCTATATCAATCATAGACCAAAATTTACACAAATGTTACCTTGATTTACAAAAACATTCACTATCACTTCTCTGATAAGAGCAGATTCTACACAAGAGAGATCATTGATCTTGTATGATCTTGAGTATTTATGAGTCAGCTGTATATCCTTTGTTTGTGAAGATTCTTAGCATTGGAAGAAGTAAGTCAAGGATTCAGGTTCTATCAGATTTGTGTTGTAGAGAGATACAAGAAGATACTTGTTATGTTACAGAAGGTTATGAATTCTAAAGTTCTTTCAGAAAGGTTTTTTGTTATATGGATTAGCTGACCTTATTCTAGATTTTTGGGAAGCTGAGAAGTAAACAGTGAAAGCCATTAGCATCTGCAGTGCTAATAAAAAAGGGTTCAGAAATTTTCTTTCAGATACAGGTATTGGTCACTAAAGATCAGATTTATGAAGAAGGACGTCCAAGATTTCATAAAGTCTGATATAATTTGAAGAATACTAAATACTAGTGTTAAATCATCGAGGGGGGGTGAAGAAACATGAAGACTTATTTTCAGCCATATATGAAAGAATGCAGAGTCATACCTATAGGTATTCCTATTTCAGGTATTCCTATATTTCCTTTGTCAGGTTCTCTTTATGTTCCAGCTTTGAAAGAAGAAGGAAGAAGAAGAATGTTTGGAGAAAGTTCCTGTTAGGATGTTCCTGTTCAGGAGAAGGTTCTAGAGTTCTATTGAAGAGAAGCTTGATATTTTAGAAAGGTATATTTCAGAAGTGCGCACATATATGTTTATACCAAGTTCAAAAGGAAAGAGGTATGAAGGATTTAAAGGATGAAGACATGATGACATGAGTACAGTCAGAGATGAACCTGCACTGTTAATAATACACTAAGCTGTGAGTTCTTAGTCACAGGTTCCAAGATTCAGTTCCTGATTTTGTTTAGTGTATTTACATGATGCAGCAGAAGTACATTGAGAAACCTTCATGGAAGGTAAATGCAAATATATGGATCCCAGTGTATGTTTTCAGGTTTTTGAAGACAGGAGATAGCACGTTCGGAATCAGGTCATGCTATATTTGTTGTCAAGCAGTGATTGCTTGATGTGTACACTATTGGATATCTAGTTTGCATATTTTCTCAAGTATTATGGTTCATATTCAGCAAGTTCAGGTTTTTTTAAGGAAATTCAAATTCAGTTATGAAGAAGACTTTCTTGAATGTCAGTGCAGGAGTACAAGCTTGAAGCTTGTGACAAGCTATAATAAGCTTGTGATAGTTTGCAGCTTATGACATTTGCAGATCCAGTTCAGGTTGTACCAATATGACATCGTAGGGGGGATTGTTGGAAACAATGCCTATTGGTCAAGATTGTTCACAAGTATACACATGAGTAGCTATGCTTATAGCACTCTTTACCCCTATTGAAACCCGACAGCGCAATAGAATGTATAAATATTCTTTTCACTCCATATACAAGAAAGCAGCCCGGGCGACGTGGCTACATGAGCATCTTTTCATCCCTTGTGTGTGGGTTCGATCCCCGTCCACGGCAAACAACGAATACACAATACTTATAATTAGCTTTTCATATCAAAGACGGACCGCCTTTGATTATTGCTTTATTGATATGATCGCTAATCTGGAGTGTTTTTGCCATATGATCGCTATGATCAAGTGATTTATTATTGCTTTTCAAGATGGACAAATACACTATATAAGAAACACTTTGGGTCACTTCTATGTATCCTTCACCTAGTGTTCAACACAAGCTTGGAGCTTGAACCTCAATAGAGGTGGTGTTTCGTCTAGCACATGGGGCAGCCATGGTGCTAACTTGAAGCATGTTGAGGAGCAGCTATGGAGTTCTTCTTAATGATTCTTCTTGGAGAAGATGAAGGGTGTGCTCACACTCTAGCTCATGGAGAGGAGGTTATCTCGTGTTCATGGCAAGAAGACTTGGTCATTAGCAGCTTGATGGTGAGGATCCTCCATCTACATGTTGTAGTTGAAGATTGTCTTCTACATGAAGATGTCGGGCTACTTCAAAGACATTAGACATTGGATGGTGGTTAACATAAGATTTACATCTTATGTTAAGTATTCAGGAACATATTCTCTTTATGCACACAGGTACTACTTGAAGTTTATGGAGGTCGTGGCGTTCATATCAGGAGGAGTCCTATTCGACATAGGTACAAGAGAAATAGTACGTATATGCTTTATGCATATTTGGATGAGGTGTTTGAGAAGGTGTGTTCACATGAGTTTGAGGATTTCTGGCAGCAAACTTGTTAGCATTCATTGCTACTTTTTAAGTATGTGATCTTTTCACACATGTATCTGACTTAGGGTCTTCCATAGCCTAAGGTTAGATGAGGGTTTGTTGCTTATCAGTTTCACATTGATCCTTCCTCTTTGAGTCACTCATATTCACTCTTCTATAACCTATTAGGTCACACATCTCATGTAGATTTAGATTTCTTCCCATACATCTGAATATGGTTGTTACATTTGTACATTCACTCATTCATCTATTTCTCATCACATAGAGTGGTTGAGAATTTTGCTCCCACATTGTACATTGAACATTGGTATATATGATACTATGAGTAAGCGATGGCTTACGTAACACCTTACACATGTCGTCTATTCTTTCTCTATCTTTATCTCAATATCTGTATGATTAAGTTGTGGTATGTTCATGTTTTGTCAATATTGAAGATTGCTAAATTAATGCTGTATATGTTGGACCTATGGAACCATGGACCTGTGACATGTGCCAAGGGCCTACCTCATTTCCAACATGGCATATGCATATGTGCCATCTCAATTAAGGGACAAGTTGGAACCTAAAGCTGAAAAGTATGTGTTCATTGGATATGATGATAACCAGATGGGATATAGGTTGTGGAGTCCATCCACAAAACAATTCCTTGTATCAAAGGATGTTACATTTGATGAGCAAGGTACTTGTATGCAGGTACAATCAATATTTATGCAGGTGATAAAGAAGTTGTGAATCAAAAGAAAGGTAAATCAAAGGTTCAGATATTTGATGAAGAGGAGAACAATGAAGTACAGGTTGAAGTTGAAGAAGTGCCAAGGTTTGATCCAGAATGTGATGAACCAGAAACCTCAAGGAGTGGTGAACTGAGAAGGTCATCAAGACACAAATGGCAACCTACAAGGTATAGCTATGACACTTCTTTTTTGGCTACCAAAGATTATGCGTATATGATAAAAGCAGATGAAGAACCTTCTACATATGAAGAGGCAAATGGTAAGGAAAATTGGGAGAAAGCTATGCAGGAAGAGTATGATGCATTGATGGAGAGTCAGACACGGGATTTGGTTCCTAAACCAAATAGTCAGAAGATGATTGGATGCAAATGGTTCTACAAGACAAAGAGGTTTGCAGATGGAAGTGTGTCTAGGTATAAAGCTAGACTTGTTGTGAAAGGGTTTGCTCAAACATATGGTATAGATTATGATGAGACTTATAGTCTTGTGGAAAAAATGACAAATATCAGGACACTCATAGCCATTGCTGCATGTAAAGGTTGGAAATTATGTCAATTAGATATGAAGAATGTTTTTTTAAGTGGTTACATTTCACATGATGTTTTCATGGAGCAACCACAAGGATTCAGAAATGAAAAGTATCCAGATCATGTATGTAAGCTCAAGAGAGCTTTGTATGTAAGCTCAAGGGCATGGAATTATAGACTTGTGAAGTTCTTGAAAGAACTTGGTTTTCAAGTATCTAAAGCAGATAGTAGCTTGCTTGTCAAAGCAAGTGATGATGGGTTCATTTACATGTGCATATATGTTGATGATATAATTCTTACAGGTACAGATGAGAAAGGCATTCAAAGCCTAAAGAAGCAAATGGAGAAAGAGTTCAATTTTAGTGACTTGGGAGACTTGTCATGTTTCTTTGGCATGGAGATCTCATACACTCAACATGGAGTGTATGTAACTCAAGAAAGGTATTTGAAAAACTCGTTGATCAAGTTTAAAATGGATGACTACAGGGTAGCACCTACTCCAATGGAGGTGAATCACAAATTGAACAGATACGTAGGAGAAAAGTTCAAAGACATGAAGCTATATCAAAGTTTGGTTGGTAGTCTGATCTATGCTACATTAACTAGGCCTGATTTGCCATATGCAGTTGAAGTATTGTCTCAATTCATGCATTGTCCTAGGAAAGAACATTGGGTTGCAGGACAAAGAGTGTTGAGGTACATTAAGGGTACACTCAAAGAAGGTTTGTATTATGGTTTTACATCAGATACAAACATCAAGATTTATAGTGATACAGATTGGGCAGGTAATCCTGATGATAGGAGATCAACTTATGGATACTTGTGTTATGTGGGAGATAAGTTAATTTCATGGTGTTCAAAGAAGCAACACACAGTTGCTTTATTATCCACAGAGGATGAGTACAAAGGTATGGTTGAGGCTGCAAAGGAAGTGATATGGCTTAAGACTCTTATGAAGAGTTTTGACATCATCTAGAGTACACCCACTATTCATGGAGATAACATGAGTTCATTGTATTTAGCTGCTAATGCTGTTTTTCATGCCAGGACTAAACACATTGAGATTTAGTATCATTTTCTAAGAAAGAAGGTGATGGATAAGGAGCTTGAAGTTATACATACTTCAACAAAAGATCAGATAGCTGATATTCTAACCAAAAGCTTGGATGGACCAAAGCTACAAAGATTCAAGGACATGGCAGGTATAAAGAAGATAGAGAGAACCTCAATTGATGATTGAGGGGGAGCTGTTGGTGCAAGGCAATCAACAATTGAAGTTTGATCAATTTTTGAAGTCAAGGATTGAAGAAAAGATCAATTTATGAAGCATGAAGGAAGTACATGTTCAAAGAATGAAGGTATGTATACATATGTACATTAACTTAGAGTTAGCTCACTTATACTTTTGTATATTTGTGAGTTTGTACATATTTGCCTATATATACAAGGAAAAATGTTGGGGCAAATATGAGAGATCATGTGAATAGAGAAATTAGAAGTTTTATGAGTCATTAGACAGTTGAGAAGTGTGTAAGATCTCTCTCATCACTGAGATGTAAAGTTTTCCAAAAATGAAGAAAAGATGTGCCTGATATTTCTGAGAGTTCTCCTTCTGTGTTGATTCTTTTATGAAATGCTTTTGTACAAGTCTAAGTATATAGTTGATTGTCCTCTGTAAAAATTTTCATCTTCTAATTGTGATCAGGCTGAGAGAATTAAGTGTAGGAACATTTACATCTATAAATGTAAAGAAGAGAAGTTGCAAGAGGTGCAAAATTTGATGCTAATGTTTTGGTCATTTCTCCTTCCACAGTGTAAACTTTTAAGCAAGCCAACACTCATTATTTAAGTTGGAATGTAAGCTACCTATGGCTAAAAGCATTTGATTAAACAAGTTCTAATTTGGGAGAACCAAGCTTAAGAAGTTACAGGTGTCAAAGTCGACTGTAAAGAACTATAGTTTTAGACATAGGTGACTTGTTAAGACCTTTTCTCAAGATCTACTGAGTCTTTTGGAATGATTTAATTTAGAGGAGGTGTGCAAACTATAGGCGAAACTTATGAAAAGTTTTATAAAAAACGTTACACATTTGATAAGTCAATGAGTGAGTTATGTGCAGCAAACTTTCTGTGTAGTCATCTTCTTCACAGTTTGTTCAAGATTTTGGAAATTGAGTATTGATCCTCCAAATTGGTAAAGGTTTTAAGTTATTCTTGATATAGAAGTGCTCTAACTTCAAGGATAACTTGTTCTTTTGGAAATTAACACTCTCCATCATATTTTTATATTTATCAATTGAGGTCAGTGGCATGTCAACTAGGAGGCATGTTATATTTTATGGAATCATGGAAGGTTAAATGGATCTTTAATGTTTTAAATGTCCAAAAGGTTTTAATGTGGTTGTGTTTGATCTAGAAGGTGAAGAAGCATGAGGGCGTGGATACAAGTGGATGTGCATAAATAAATAAATTCGAAGACTAAATCAAAAACTTCTAGAATAGTTATATTTAGGTCTATCTTGTTGTAAAAGTAGTGGTTCGCTTTAGAAAGCGACGCCTTTTGTAAATAAGGTAGTTTTTCCTAAAGACACTTCTTAAAGTGATGGCCCTCATGTAACTTCTATTTTTAGGATTTAATACAAATAAACCTATAAATACGTGTACTCTGAGAGACTCATCCATCAGAGTACATGGGGGGAGATTGCACCCAATATCGCGTCGATTGTTTCTCTGTTTCTGATTCTTGTTTCTTCTTCTTTCTACCTCTGTGTGTGCATGCGCTGAAGGACTTGATAACAAATTCAGTCTACAACAAGCTTCTGAGAGGATGAAAGCATTTCTAGATCCACATCGCACACCAAGAACATGTCGAGAGAGATCATGTGCTTTTATAGGTTCCACTTTGTTCATTAGTGACAAATGGTCAAATAACCCAAGTTACTCCCTAGATTTTGTGGACCTTGGACAGTAATCCAAAAGATTAATGATGTCGCGTAAAAATTACAATTGTTAAATGATTGCAAAGTTCATCCAGTTCTTCATGTTATCAAGTTGAGACCATACATTTCTCGAGATGAGAATTATGTAGATGGTTTAGTTGCTTTAGAAAACAGAGCATCTCAACCAGATGTTCCATTTTGAGTTCCTAATAAGAGGGAGTGAGAGTTATGGAATCACTCCTTATGAGAGTATTTAATTGGATGGACAAGCCATCCACTCATAGATGCTACTTGGGAATCAGATGCTCGGATTCGCAAACACTTTCCTTGATCACTAGAGAGAGTGATCTCAAGAAGGGGGAGAGAGTGTTAGATTTATTTAGACCTCTATGGTTTACCATTGGCCTACCTGCATTTGGTTAAGGATGGTAGCTAGGTCAAGGACCCTAGCTGAGTTAAGGACCAGAGCTCCAGGGATCCAAGGCTTTAGCACGAGTCTTCAAGGTTTTTCTATCTCCTTAGAGTGGCCATATGAGGAGTGTTTGGACCTCACAGAAGACTCTATATATGCCAAGAACAAGTGCTATTTAAGGTTGGGACGAGAGTGGTAGGTAGCTAATTGGGATCTTTCCTTTATAACTTCCAAGGATATTTGGATACCAAAAGTCATTATTTTTTGGCGATGTTTAGGTACTTCTAAATCTCTCGTCTTTTTGAAGGCAAGACACTTTATGACATGAAAAGTTATTGGAAAACCTCAAAGACTCATGCTAGTGCCTTGGCTCTCCTGATCTCTAGTCCTTGACCCAACTAGGGTCATCAACTAAATGCAGGTAGACCAATGATAGACCATGGAGGTCTAAATTAATCTAATACTCTCTCCCCCTTATAGAGATCGATCAAGGAAGGAATGTGTTTGTGAATCCAAGCTTGGGTTAAGGAGGGGATGCATGAAAAGCTAGTTTTAATGATCCCTCATTGGGATTAAAAAGGCCAAGTAGTCGAGTACCACTCAAGTAACAGAAAATGCGCTTGACTATGTGGCAATGCTTGACATATGGGCAATGCATAAAAGTACTCATTTGAGAGACATACTTAGATTAAGGCTCAACACTTCAACTCTACATATATTTGGAGACAACATTAGTTTATTACACCTTATTGCTAACCCTATCTATCATGCCAAGACTAAACATATAGAAGTTCACCACTATTATGTTAGAGACAAGATCATGAGTAAAGAAATACAACTTTTATATGTATCTACACACCAACAATGTGCAGATATGATGACAAAGCATTGGATGGAAGAACATTGAATATGTTCAAATCAATGATCAGATTATAGGAAATCATGAAGGATTGAAGACCCAAGCATCTTAGGCTTTAGCGGGATCTGTTGGTGCAATTAGCAAGCCTAAGTGTATTGCTAAAGCCATAGGACTACACATCCATTTATCTCTTCACAAGAGAGAACTACATGTGAACCAATGCTAGTCATTTTTGGGCATAATTACTTTGTATAAATGTAAATGTCAAAAGGGGATGGAATCTGCTTGATTTTGGAGATTCAAAACTGGAATTATTTGGTGAAGGAATCAAATCAATCATGTTCCGAAAGTGTAGGATCACTTTTAGGTGAGAGAAAATTCAAATTCAAACTTAGAACATTTGTATAAATACACATATTTTTAGTTGCGGGATATTTGAGCTTATATCAGAGATTTTGAGCTACATCAGCAAGCACACATGGCTCTCACTTCATGTACGAGTAGTCCACTACACTTCCCTAGTATCATTTGTTCATTAGCATATACATTTTGATACATATCTTCAAGTACATCTCTATCTACTATTCTTTGCTGCAAATTCATAATCCATTTCTCCACGTATACTAAATTGTTCACAGCAATTTAACTTGGGTTAGTTAAATTGAAGTATATAATACTTGCATATGAAGTTTCATCAAGTTTGGTTTAGAGCATCTTGAGATATAAAGCATAGAAGGTAACTATGTCTCCATACCTTCTAGATACTGAAAAGTCGGGATGACCCCTTGAATTGTTGGAATCATTCCTCAGTGTATGATATAGCTAGATTTATAAAAAAACTTGCTTTCGTTAGCTACACACTGCAATTAAATGTGTGCAAAAGATCACTTGTCAATTTATACTAGGTTGTGAGCTTTGAGTATAATACTAAGCACCTCTGTTCCCAAAATAGAAGCTTTCTTCACACTTCTTACATATGCAAGTTATCTATTTTGATGCAAAACTTTGGGAATTATGCTAAAAGGGACTTGTGTTGGGAATGATGGATGGACACTTCAAGATGATGAGTAGGTACTGCCAAATCCTGCTTTGTACTAGCCCTTTGATGCTTCAGAGTTGATAAGTAGACCTTATTAGCTTTCCAATGACACCATAAAATGGCCTATGTACTTTGAACATGATGTATGAAATGATTGAACCAAAACAGCCAACTTTGAACTTCAAATCTTCAAGAAAACGTTCTATTTTTGACAATACACCTGCTGCATCTTTTTCTCAGTATGACCAGCATAGTAGGAATTGGAAAAATTCCTTTTTAGGGGTATCTAATTATCTTAGAAAGCTAACTATTCCAAGTGGAATCACTTAAAAAGATTAACTATGCTCAGAGAAATTAACTTAGCAAGAAAACCTTTACCCCCGCTTTTTTAGGACTATTGCAGACTTGGACCAGTGATCACCTCCATGGAATTTTCTCTGAAATGGCTGAAAATAAATTCTTCAAATTTTGACAGCATATAGAGCACTTTGAGCTGGTTCCAAAAACCTATAGATCTTTGAATTTGGTGGAGAAATGAGTGAGATAGGATCTCTACAAGTTGCCTGACTTATAGAGACTATGATAGAGAACTCAAAAATGAACAATGTAAATGTAGTATATTAATGAACAATGTTGTACAATGCCATAGGAATGAAGATCATTGCCTAATGGTGTAGAAAGGTGTGAGCTAGAGTGTAGGCCTCACACACATTCAGAGATGGGACTGAGGAGCTCGAAAAGTGACTCTCTTCCACGACTTTTTGAGTTGATCTTTTATAGAGGTTGAGTTCAAAGTTTGACTTTGAATTCAAACTTTGGCTCTCTATAATCATGATCCTACATCCTAGGAGATATTCTCTCTAATTGATTGATGCTTTATAACTAATAAAATCCATGACTCCCTTGGGTAGGTGGTTACAAAGATTCCAAGTCAAATATGACTTTTACAAAGAGTAAATGGGTAATTATCTTCTAGCATTGGTCCTAATGCTTCTCCATATGTGTATGGTCTTTAAGCCAAATGCGTAGGCTTGTGAATTGCACCAACAGCTCCCCCTCAAGCCAAACATTTTGGCTTGGTCTTCATCTTCAGTCTTCATGTATTTCCTGCAATCCAATCATTTATTTGAACCTGCAAATTTTGGTTCCATCCAATGCTTTAGTTAACAAATATGCACACTGCATGTTGGTTGACACATATGTTAGTTGAATGTCCGTGCTTAATAGCTTCTCTCTCACATAATGGTAATGGACCTCTATATGCTTGGTCCTAGCATGATAAATAGGATTAGCTGCAAGGTGAAGTGAGCTTGTATTATCTCCAAAGATCAATGGTGAGCTAGTATACAAACCCAATTCTGTATACAATAACTTGATCCATATGGCTTCTTGAGTGGCATTTTCCAATCCTCTATACTCTGCCTCTGTAGAAGATAAAGCAACAGTATGTTGCTTCTTTGAGACCATGATATTGGCTTATCACCTGCAAATAAAATGTATCCAGAAGTGCTCCTCCTATCATCCTTGCACCCTGCCCAATTTGCATCTGAATAGATCTTGATGTTGTCGGGTCGTGAGAGATGCTCGGATGGTGGATCAAGTCATCCGCCTAAATCGTTCGGCACACGCGGGGTGTCTGTAGCAAACTCAGGCTTATGAAAATAAGGGTTCTAATGTCAAAACAATATAAATTACCTAATTCTATGACTGAAACTAAAGTTCTCTTATCAAAAGTAAATAGTTTTAATTAGCTATGGACCGTAAGGACGGGCAGCCTCGTACATAGCAACAGCTTCCTGATATGAGATTGAAACTTCCATAATGGGTTCTTCTACTAAACTTTCAGGTAAGCTAGAGGGTTCTGGTCTGTCTAGAGTTGGCGGAATATTTTCAATAGGACTGTGCTCAGACTCATGAACTAACTTAGAAGACATCAAGGAAAGTAATGGAAAAACTAATGAAACAATATGATGCTAAACTGTTTGAATGAATTAATTGAAATGCTAATGGTTCGAATTAATAATTCTAATACAACTGGAAGACCTAAACAATTGGATAATTGTCTAGTCAATTGGATAGTTGACTAAATGAGAAATAAGATTTAAATGGTTCTTCAAGCTGCCGCTTCGCTTCAATTGTCTTCACTTCAATTAATTGTAATCTTCAATGTTTCTGCAATAAAACATTAGGGAAAACTAGATCAACACACTCATATATATACACACACAACTCATTTGTAAACCATTCCTTTGATTTTACTTTATTTCCTCATCCATTCTTTTTCCCACACTTATCCACCACTCTTTTAATTAACTTTATGCACACAACTTACTTTCACCTCTCTTTTCATCTACACTAATTCTCTCCACTCTTTCTCTTAACCAACTTTTTCACTTTAAGTGCATCTTCCTTTCAGACCACACCTTAATTCACTTTAGTTACACACTTAGCTCACACCATTCTTTAAACACTTTTCATATATATCACTCATTAATTATCCATTACTTTTTCATTTTAATTGAATTATCCTAACTTTCTTAATTTAATAATGCATTTAAATTAGGCTTAGGTTAAGCATTTAATATATTCAAACCTTAGTATTAAATGCACATACATGATTAAATAATTAATTAAGCCATATTTTAATTTTTGTTAATGAACCAATGTTTAGTTATAGATTAATTTCCTTAAATATTAATTATTTTAACCCTTGAAACATTCTAAAACCCTAAAAACCCTACTTAAAACCCATCAGAAACTCATGAAAACCCTTTAAAACCCTTCTAAACCCTATCTCTAACCCATGATAAATCATCTAAACCCTTAACATTAGCCCAATGGAATCATTTTAAGATCCTTTGGATTAATCCTACTGACTTAACTTATATAAACTTGTGAAACCCTAGGGGTATATACTCATCTGTCTTATATGTATCAATTTAAAACACTCATTAAATGAGTAATTAGGGTAACCCTAATATGAACACATATTCTTCATCATTTCTTGTACCTGCAAACACTTCAAAAGTAGTTAATTCAATCCAGAACAACTAATCAACAGTGAAAAAGAGGTTTAGAATTCACCAATTAAGTTGCTTTTATTTCCTCTGGTTATCAACTGGAAGATGCAAATCTTCCTGACATCCACCGCCACCAAACCTGCACATCGTCCCGATGGGCCAACTTGCAGATTTAGGGAAGCAGCATTTTCAATGATTATCCTGAAATTAAATCATAGAAAAGCATCAATTCTTTTTATAAACATATTTTAACTTATCAAATTTTTAATCTTTTCAACATGCACATGAAGTTTATTTAATTTATATCTGGTAATGAAAACATATTAAAGTATAAAGATAAACTATTAACCTTTTCAGTCAACAAACATTAATTTACATTTCATCCATTTATAAACTTATGTAAAGATTAGTATAAAACAGAATTCATTTTCATTCATTCAAATGCAGGTTTCGTCATATATATGCATTCACATATGAGCAATCAAGTATGCCAAAGAAATCTACTAAATCTACTTGGACAGACAGCCGCCTTGTATGCCCAATTTTAATCACTAGATGTGTTTTTTCACAACTAGTTTCTTCATATACATATGATGTATATGAAGAAAAGATCAATTTATGAAGCATGAAGGAAGTACATGTTCAAAGAATGAAGGTATGTATACATATGTACATTAACTTAGAGTTAGCTCACTTATACTTTTGTATATTTGTGAGTTTGTACATATTTGCCTATATATACAAGGAAAAATGTTGGGGCAAATATGAGAGATCATGTGAATAGAGAAATTAGAAGTTTTATGAGTCATTAGACAGTTGAGAAGTGTGTAAGATCTCTCTCATCACTGAGATGTAAAGTTTTCCAAAAATGAAGAAAAGATGTGCCTGATATTTCTGAGAGTTCTCCTTCTGTGTTGATTCTTTTATGAAATGCTTTTGTACAAGTCTAAGTATATAGTTGATTGTCCTCTGTAAAAATTTTCATCTTCTAATTGTGATCAGGCTGAGAGAATTAAGTGTAGGAACATTTACATCTATAAATGTAAAGAAGAGAAGTTGCAAGAGGTGCAAAATTTGATGCTAATGTTTTGGTCATTTCTCCTTCCACAGTGTAAACTTTTAAGCAAGCCAACACTCATTATTTAAGTTGGAATGTAAGCTACCTATGGCTAAAAGCATTTGATTAAACAAGTTCTAATTTGGGAGAACCAAGCTTAAGAAGTTACAGGTGTCAAAGTCGACTGTAAAGAACTATAGTTTTAGACATAGGTGACTTGTTAAGACCTTTTCTCAAGATCTACTGAGTCTTTTGGAATGATTTAATTTAGAGGAGGTGTGCAAACTATAGGCGAAACTTATGAAAAGTTTTATAAAAAACGTTACACATTTGATAAGTCAATGAGTGAGTTATGTGCAGCAAACTTTCTGTGTAGTCATCTTCTTCACAGTTTGTTCAAGATTTTGGAAATTGAGTATTGATCCTCCAAATTGGTAAAGGTTTTAAGTTATTCTTGATATAGAAGTGCTCTAACTTCAAGGATAACTTGTTCTTTTGGAAATTAACACTCTCCATCATATTTTTATATTTATCAATTGAGGTCAGTGGCATGTCAACTAGGAGGCATGTTATATTTTATGGAATCATGGAAGGTTAAATGGATCTTTAATGTTTTAAATGTCCAAAAGGTTTTAATGTGGTTGTGTTTGATCTAGAAGGTGAAGAAGCATGAGGGCGTGGATACAAGTGGATGTGCATAAATAAATAAATTCGAAGACTAAATCAAAAACTTCTAGAATAGTTATATTTAGGTCTATCTTGTTGTAAAAGTAGTGGTTCGCTTTAGAAAGCGACGCCTTTTGTAAATAAGGTAGTTTTTCCTAAAGACACTTCTTAAAGTGATGGCCCTCATGTAACTTCTATTTTTAGGATTTAATACAAATAAACCTATAAATACGTGTACTCTGAGAGACTCATCCATCAGAGTACATGGGGGGACATTGCACCCAATATCGCGTCGATTGTTTCTCTGTTTCTGATTCTTGTTTCTTCTTCTTTCTACCTCTGTGTGTGCATGCGCTGAAGGACTTGATAACAAATTCAGTCTACAACAAGCTTCTGAGAGGATGAAAGCATTTCTAGATCCACATCGCACACCAAGAACATGTCGAGAGAGATCATGTGCTTTTATAGGTTCCACTTTGTTCATTAGTGACAAATGGTCAAATAACCCAAGTTACTCCCTAGATTTTGTGGACCTTGGACAGTAATCCAAAAGATTAATGATGTCGCGTAAAAATTACAATTGTTAAATGATTGCAAAGTTCATCCAGTTCTTCATGTTATCAAGTTGAGACCATACATTTCTCGAGATGAGAATTATGTAGATGGTTTAGTTGCTTTAGAGAACAGAGCATCTCAACCAGATGTTCCATTTTGAGTTCCTAATAAGAGGGAGCGAGAGTTATGGAATCACTCCTTATGAGAGTATTTAATTGGATGGACAAGCCATCCACTCATAGATGCTACTTGGGAATCAGATGCTCGGATTCGCAAACACTTTCCTTGATCACTAGAGAGAGTGATCTCAAGAAGGGGGAGAGAGTGTTAGATTTATTTAGACCTCTATGGTTTACCATTGGCCTACCTGCATTTGGTTAAGGATGGTAGCTAGGTCAAGGACCCTAGCTGAGTTAAGGACCAGAGCTCCAGGGATCCAAGGCTTTAGCACGAGTCTTCAAGGTTTTTCTATCTCCTTAGAGTGGCCATATGAGGAGTGTTTGGACCTCACAGAAGACTCTATATATGCCAAGAACAAGTGCTATTTAAGGTTGGGACGAGAGTGGTAGGTAGCTAATTGGGATCTTTCCTTTATAACTTCCAAGGATATTTGGATACCAAAAGTCATTATTTTTTGGCGATGTTTAGGTACTTCTAAATCTCTCGTCTTTTTGAAGGCAAGACACTTTATGACATGAAAAGTTATTGGAAAACCTCAAAGACTCATGCTAGTGCCTTGGCTCTCCTGATCTCTAGTCCTTGACCCAACTAGGGTCATCAACTAAATGCAGGTAGACCAATGATAGACCATGGAGGTCTAAATTAATCTAATACTCTCTCCCCCTTATAGAGATCGATCAAGGAAGGAATGTGTTTGTGAATCCAAGCTTGGGTTAAGGAGGGGATGCATGAAAAGCTAGTTTTAATGATCCCTCATTGGGATTAAAAAGGCCAAGTAGTCGAGTACCACTCAAGTAACAGAAAATGCGCTTGACTATGTGGCAATGCTTGACATATGGGCAATGCATAAAAGTACTCATTTGAGAGACATACTTAGATTAAGGCTCAACACTTCAACTCTACATATATTTGGAGACAACATTAGTTTATTACACCTTATTGCTAACCCTATCTATCATGCCAAGACTAAACATATAGAAGTTCACCACTATTATGTTAGAGACAAGATCATGAGTAAAGAAATACAACTTTTATATGTATCTACACACCAACAATGTGCAGATATGATGACAAAGCATTGGATGGAAGAACATTGAATATGTTCAAATCAATGATCAGATTATAGGAAATCATGAAGGATTGAAGACCCAAGCATCTTAGGCTTTAGCGGGATCTGTTGGTGCAATTAGCAAGCCTAAGTGTATTGCTAAAGCCATAGGACTACACATCCATTTATCTCTTCACAAGAGAGAACTACATGTGAACCAATGCTAGTCATTTTTGGGCATAATTACTTTGTATAAATGTAAATGTCAAAAGGGGATGGAATCTGCTTGATTTTGGAGATTCAAAACTGGAATTATTTGGTGAAGGAATCAAATCAATCATGTTCCGAAAGTGTAGGATCACTTTTAGGTGAGAGAAAATTCAAATTCAAACTTAGAACATTTGTATAAATACACATATTTTTAGTTGCGGGATATTTGAGCTTATATCAGAGATTTTGAGCTACATCAGCAAGCACACATGGCTCTCACTTCATGTACGAGTAGTCCACTACACTTCCCTAGTATCATTTGTTCATTAGCATATACATTTTGATACATATCTTCAAGTACATCTCTATCTACTATTCTTTGCTGCAAATTCATAATCCATTTCTCCACGTATACTAAATTGTTCACAGCAATTTAACTTGGGTTAGTTAAATTGAAGTATATAATACTTGCATATGAAGTTTCATCAAGTTTGGTTTAGAGCATCTTGAGATATAAAGCATAGAAGGTAACTATGTCTCCATACCTTCTAGATACTGAAAAGTCGGGATGACCCCTTGAATTGTTGGAATCATTCCTCAGTGTATGATATAGCTAGATTTATAAAAAAACTTGCTTTCGTTAGCTACACACTGCAATTAAATGTGTGCAAAAGATCACTTGTCAATTTATACTAGGTTGTGAGCTTTGAGTATAATACTAAGCACCTCTGTTCCCAAAATAGAAGCTTTCTTCACACTTCTTACATATGCAAGTTATCTATTTTGATGCAAAACTTTGGGAATTATGCTAAAAGGGACTTGTGTTGGGAATGATGGATGGACACTTCAAGATGATGAGTAGGTACTGCCAAATCCTGCTTTGTACTAGCCCTTTGATGCTTCAGAGTTGATAAGTAGACCTTATTAGCTTTCCAATGACACCATAAAATGGCCTATGTACTTTGAACATGATGTATGAAATGATTGAACCAAAACAGCCAACTTTGAACTTCAAATCTTCAAGAAAACGTTCTATTTTTGACAATACACCTGCTGCATCTTTTTCTCAGTATGACCAGCATAGTAGGAATTGGAAAAATTCCTTTTTAGGGGTATCTAATTATCTTAGAAAGCTAACTATTCCAAGTGGAATCACTTAAAAAGATTAACTATGCTCAGAGAAATTAACTTAGCAAGAAAACCTTTACCCCCGCTTTTTTAGGACTATTGCAGACTTGGACCAGTGATCACCTCCATGGAATTTTCTCTGAAATGGCTGAAAATAAATTCTTCAAATTTTGACAGCATATAGAGCACTTTGAGCTGGTTCCAAAAACCTATAGATCTTTGAATTTGGTGGAGAAATGAGTGAGATAGGATCTCTACAAGTTGCCTGACTTATAGAGACTATGATAGAGAACTCAAAAATGAACAATGTAAATGTAGTATATTAATGAACAATGTTGTACAATGCCATAGGAATGAAGATCATTGCGTAATGGTGTAGAAAGGTGTGAGCTAGAGTGTAGGCCTCACACACATTCAGAGATGGGACTGAGGAGCTCGAAAAGTGACTCTCTTCCACGACTTTTTGAGTTGATCTTTTATAGAGGTTGAGTTCAAAGTTTGACTTTGAATTCAAACTTTGGCTCTCTATAATCATGATCCTACATCCTAGGAGATATTCTCTCTAATTGATTGATGCTTTATAACTAATAAAATCCATGACTCCCTTGGGTAGGTGGTTACAAAGATTCCAAGTCAAATATGACTTTTACAAAGAGTAAATGGGTAATTATCTTCTAGCATTGGTCCTAATGCTTCTCCATATGTGTATGGTCTTTAAGCCAAATGCGTAGGCTTGTGAATTGCACCAACAGCTCCCCCTCAAGCCAAACATTTTGGCTTGGTCTTCATCTTCAGTCTTCATGTATTTCCTGCAATCCAATCATTTATTTGAACCTGCAAATTTTGGTTCCATCCAATGCTTTAGTTAACAAATATGCACACTGCATGTTGGTTGACACATATGTTAGTTGAATGTCCTTGCTTAATAGCTTCTCTCTCACATAATGGTAATGGACCTCTATATGCTTGGTCCTAGCATGATAAATAGGATTAGCTGCAAGGTGAAGTGAGCTTGTATTATCTCCAAAGATCAATGGTGAGCTAGTATACAAACCCAATTCTGTATACAATAACTTGATCCATATGGCTTCTTGAGTGGCATTTTCCAATCCTCTATACTCTGCCTCTGTAGAAGATAAAGCAACAGTATGTTGCTTCTTTGAGACCATGATATTGGCTTATCACCTGCAAATAAAATGTATCCAGAAGTGCTCCTCCTATCATCCTTGCACCCTGCCCAATTTGCATCTGAATAGATCTTGATGTTGTCGGGTCGTGAGAGATGCTCGGATGGTGGATCAAGTCATCCGCCTAAATCGTTCGGCACACGCGGGGTGTCTGTAGCAAACTCAGGCTTATGAAAATAAGGGTTCTAATGTCAAAACAATATAAATTACCTAATTCTATGACTGAAACTAAAGTTCTCTTATCAAAAGTAAATAGTTTTAATTAGCTATGGACCGTAAGGACGGGCAGCCTCGTACATAGCAACAGCTTCCTGATATGAGATTGAAACTTCCATAATGGGTTCTTCTACTAAACTTTCAGGTAAGCTAGAGGGTTCTGGTCTGTCTAGAGTTGGCGGAATATTTTCAATAGGACTGTGCTCAGACTCATGAACTAACTTAGAAGACATCAAGGAAAGTAATGGAAAAACTAATGAAACAATATGATGCTAAACTGTTTGAATGAATTAATTGAAATGCTAATGGTTCGAATTAATAATTCTAATACAACTGGAAGACCTAAACAATTGGATAATTGTCTAGTCAATTGGATAGTTGACTAAATGAGAAATAAGATTTAAATGGTTCTTCAAGCTGCCGCTTCGCTTCAATTGTCTTCACTTCAATTAATTGTAATCTTCAATGTTTCTGCAATAAAACATTAGGGAAAACTAGATCAACACACTCATATATATACACACACAACTCATTTGTAAACCATTCCTTTGATTTTACTTTATTTCCTCATCCATTCTTTTTCCCACACTTATCCACCACTCTTTTAATTAACTTTATGCACACAACTTACTTTCACCTCTCTTTTCATCTACACTAATTCTCTCCACTCTTTCTCTTAACCAACTTTTTCACTTTAAGTGCATCTTCCTTTCAGACCACACCTTAATTCACTTTAGTTACACACTTAGCTCACACCATTCTTTAAACACTTTTCATATATATCACTCATTAATTATCCATTACTTTTTCATTTTAATTGAATTATCCTAACTTTCTTAATTTAATAATGCATTTAAATTAGGCTTAGGTTAAGCATTTAATATATTCAAACCTTAGTATTAAATGCACATACATGATTAAATAATTAATTAAGCCATATTTTAATTTTTGTTAATGAACCAATGTTTAGTTATAGATTAATTTCCTTAAATATTAATTATTTTAACCCTTGAAACATTCTAAAACCCTAAAAACCCTACTTAAAACCCATCAGAAACTCATGAAAACCCTTTAAAACCCTTCTAAACCCTATCTCTAACCCATGATAAATCATCTAAACCCTTAACATTAGCCCAATGGAATCATTTTAAGATCCTTTGGATTAATCCTACTGACTTAACTTATATAAACTTGTGAAACCCTAGGGGTATATACTCATCTGTCTTATATGTATCAATTTAAAACACTCATTAAATGAGTAATTAGGGTAACCCTAATATGAACACATATTCTTCATCATTTCTTGTACTTGCAAACACTTCAAAAGTAGTTAATTCAATCCAGAACAACTAATCAACAGTGAAAAAGAGGTTTAGAATTCACCAATTAAGTTGCTTTTATTTCCTCTGGTTATCAACTGGAAGATGCAAATCTTCCTGACATCCACCGCCACCAAACCTGCACATCGTCCCGATGGGCCAACTTGCAGATTTAGGGAAGCAGCATTTTCAATGATTATCCTGAAATGAAATCATAGAAAAGCATCAATTCTTTTTATAAACATATTTTAACTTATCAAATTTTTAATCTTTTCAACATGCACATGAAGTTTATTTAATTTATATCTGGTAATGAAAACATATTAAAGTATAAAGATAAACTATTAACCTTTTCAGTCAACAAACATTAATTTACATTTCATCCATTTATAAACTTATGTAAAGATTAGTATAAAACAGAATTCATTTTCATTCATTCAAATGCAGGTTTCGTCATATATATGCATTCACATATGAGCAATCAAGTATGCCAAAGAAATCTACTAAATCTACTTGGACAGACAGCCGCCTTGTATGCCCAATTTTAATCACTAGATGTGTTTTTTCACAACTAGTTTCTTCATATACATATGATGTATATGAAGAAAAGATCAATTTATGAAGCATGAAGGAAGTACATGTTCAAAGAATGAAGGTATGTATACATATGTACATTAACTTAGAGTTAGCTCACTTATACTTTTGTATATTTGTGAGTTTGTACATATTTGCCTATATATACAAGGAAAAATGTTGGGGCAAATATGAGAGATCATGTGAATAGAGAAATTAGAAGTTTTATGAGTCATTAGACAGTTGAGAAGTGTGTAAGATCTCTCTCATCACTGAGATGTAAAGTTTTCCAAAAATGAAGAAAAGATGTGCCTGATATTTCTGAGAGTTCTCCTTCTGTGTTGATTCTTTTATGAAATGCTTTTGTACAAGTCTAAGTATATAGTTGATTGTCCTCTGTAAAAATTTTCATCTTCTAATTGTGATCAGGCTGAGAGAATTAAGTGTAGGAACATTTACATCTATAAATGTAAAGAAGAGAAGTTGCAAGAGGTGCAAAATTTGATGCTAATGTTTTGGTCATTTCTCCTTCCACAGTGTAAACTTTTAAGCAAGCCAACACTCATTATTTAAGTTGGAATGTAAGCTACCTATGGCTAAAAGCATTTGATTAAACAAGTTCTAATTTGGGAGAACCAAGCTTAAGAAGTTACAGGTGTCAAAGTCGACTGTAAAGAACTATAGTTTTAGACATAGGTGACTTGTTAAGACCTTTTCTCAAGATCTACTGAGTCTTTTGGAATGATTTAATTTAGAGGAGGTGTGCAAACTATAGGCGAAACTTATGAAAAGTTTTATAAAAAACGTTACACATTTGATAAGTCAATGAGTGAGTTATGTGCAGCAAACTTTCTGTGTAGTCATCTTCTTCACAGTTTGTTCAAGATTTTGGAAATTGAGTATTGATCCTCCAAATTGGTAAAGGTTTTAAGTTATTCTTGATATAGAAGTGCTCTAACTTCAAGGATAACTTGTTCTTTTGGAAATTAACACTCTCCATCATATTTTTATATTTATCAATTGAGGTCAGTGGCATGTCAACTAGGAGGCATGTTATATTTTATGGAATCATGGAAGGTTAAATGGATCTTTAATGTTTTAAATGTCCAAAAGGTTTTAATGTGGTTGTGTTTGATCTAGAAGGTGAAGAAGCATGAGGGCGTGGATACAAGTGGATGTGCATAAATAAATAAATTCGAAGACTAAATCAAAAACTTCTAGAATAGTTATATTTAGGTCTATCTTGTTGTAAAAGTAGTGGTTCGCTTTAGAAAGCGACGCCTTTTGTAAATAAGGTAGTTTTTCCTAAAGACACTTCTTAAAGTGATGGCCCTCATGTAACTTCTATTTTTAGGATTTAATACAAATAAACCTATAAATACGTGTACTCTGAGAGACTCATCCATCAGAGTACATGGGGGGGGATTGCACCCAATATCGCGTCGATTGTTTCTCTGTTTCTGATTCTTGTTTCTTCTTCTTTCTACCTCTGTGTGTGCATGCGCTGAAGGACTTGATAACAAATTCAGTCTACAACAAGCTTCTGAGAGGATGAAAGCATTTCTAGATCCACATCGCACACCAAGAACATGTCGAGAGAGATCATGTGCTTTTATAGGTTCCACTTTGTTCATTAGTGACAAATGGTCAAATAACCCAAGTTACTCCCTAGATTTTGTGGACCTTGGACAGTAATCCAAAAGATTAATGATGTCGCGTAAAAATTACAATTGTTAAATGATTGCAAAGTTCATCCAGTTCTTCATGTTATCAAGTTGAGACCATACATTTCTCGAGATGAGAATTATGTAGATGGTTTAGTTGCTTTAGAAAACAGAGCATCTCAACCAGATGTTCCATTTTGAGTTCCTAATAAGAGGGAGCGAGAGTTATGGAATCACTCCTTATGAGAGTATTTAATTGGATGGACAAGCCATCCACTCATAGATGCTACTTGGGAATCAGATGCTCGGATTCGCAAACACTTTCCTTGATCACTAGAGAGAGTGATCTCAAGAAGGGGGAGAGAGTGTTAGATTTATTTAGACCTCTATGGTTTACCATTGGCCTACCTGCATTTGGTTAAGGATGGTAGCTAGGTCAAGGACCCTAGCTGAGTTAAGGACCAGAGCTCCAGGGATCCAAGGCTTTAGCACGAGTCTTCAAGGTTTTTCTATCTCCTTAGAGTGGCCATATGAGGAGTGTTTGGACCTCACAGAAGACTCTATATATGCCAAGAACAAGTGCTATTTAAGGTTGGGACGAGAGTGGTAGGTAGCTAATTGGGATCTTTCCTTTATAACTTCCAAGGATATTTGGATACCAAAAGTCATTATTTTTTGGCGATGTTTAGGTACTTCTAAATCTCTCGTCTTTTTGAAGGCAAGACACTTTATGACATGAAAAGTTATTGGAAAACCTCAAAGACTCATGCTAGTGCCTTGGCTCTCCTGATCTCTAGTCCTTGACCCAACTAGGGTCATCAACTAAATGCAGGTAGACCAATGATAGACCATGGAGGTCTAAATTAATCTAATACTCTCTCCCCCTTATAGAGATCGATCAAGGAAGGAATGTGTTTGTGAATCCAAGCTTGGGTTAAGGAGGGGATGCATGAAAAGCTAGTTTTAATGATCCCTCATTGGGATTAAAAAGGCCAAGTAGTCGAGTACCACTCAAGTAATAGAAAATGCGCTTGACTATGTGGCAATGCTTGACATATGGGCAATGCATAAAAGTACTCATTTGAGAGACATACTTAGATTAAGGCTCAACACTTCAACTCTACATATATTTGGAGACAACATTAGTTTATTACACCTTATTGCTAACCCTATCTATCATGCCAAGACTAAACATATAGAAGTTCACCACTATTATGTTAGAGACAAGATCATGAGTAAAGAAATACAACTTTTATATGTATCTACACACCAACAATGTGCAGATATGATGACAAAGCATTGGATGGAAGAACATTGAATATGTTCAAATCAATGATCAGATTATAGGAAATCATGAAGGATTGAAGACCCAAGCATCTTAGGCTTTAGCGGGATCTGTTGGTGCAATTAGCAAGCCTAAGTGTATTGCTAAAGCCATAGGACTACACATCCATTTATCTCTTCACAAGAGAGAACTACATGTGAACCAATGCTAGTCATTTTTGGGCATAATTACTTTGTATAAATGTAAATGTCAAAAGGGGATGGAATCTGCTTGATTTTGGAGATTCAAAACTGGAATTATTTGGTGAAGGAATCAAATCAATCATGTTCCGAAAGTGTAGGATCACTTTTAGGTGAGAGAAAATTCAAATTCAAACTTAGAACATTTGTATAAATACACATATTTTTAGTTGCGGGATATTTGAGCTTATATCAGAGATTTTGAGCTACATCAGCAAGCACACATGGCTCTCACTTCATGTACGAGTAGTCCACTACACTTCCCTAGTATCATTTGTTCATTAGCATATACATTTTGATACATATCTTCAAGTACATCTCTATCTACTATTCTTTGCTGCAAATTCATAATCCATTTCTCCACGTATACTAAATTGTTCACAGCAATTTAACTTGGGTTAGTTAAATTGAAGTATATAATACTTGCATATGAAGTTTCATCAAGTTTGGTTTAGAGCATCTTGAGATATAAAGCATAGAAGGTAACTATGTCTCCATACCTTCTAGATACTGAAAAGTCGGGATGACCCCTTGAATTGTTGGAATCATTCCTCAGTGTATGATATAGCTAGATTTATAAAAAAACTTGCTTTCGTTAGCTACACACTGCAATTAAATGTGTGCAAAAGATCACTTGTCAATTTATACTAGGTTGTGAGCTTTGAGTATAATACTAAGCACCTCTGTTCCCAAAATAGAAGCTTTCTTCACACTTCTTACATATGCAAGTTATCTATTTTGATGCAAAACTTTGGGAATTATGCTAAAAGGGACTTGTGTTGGGAATGATGGATGGACACTTCAAGATGATGAGTAGGTACTGCCAAATCCTGCTTTGTACTAGCCCTTTGATGCTTCAGAGTTGATAAGTAGACCTTATTAGCTTTCCAATGACACCATAAAATGGCCTATGTACTTTGAACATGATGTATGAAATGATTGAACCAAAACAGCCAACTTTGAACTTCAAATCTTCAAGAAAACGTTCTATTTTTGACAATACACCTGCTGCATCTTTTTCTCAGTATGACCAGCATAGTAGGAATTGGAAAAATTCCTTTTTAGGGGTATCTAATTATCTTAGAAAGCTAACTATTCCAAGTGGAATCACTTAAAAAGATTAACTATGCTCAGAGAAATTAACTTAGCAAGAAAACCTTTACCCCCGCTTTTTTAGGACTATTGCAGACTTGGACCAGTGATCACCTCCATGGAATTTTCTCTGAAATGGCTGAAAATAAATTCTTCAAATTTTGACAGCATATAGAGCACTTTGAGCTGGTTCCAAAAACCTATAGATCTTTGAATTTGGTGGAGAAATGAGTGAGATAGGATCTCTACAAGTTGCCTGACTTATAGAGACTATGATAGAGAACTCAAAAATGAACAATGTAAATGTAGTATATTAATGAACAATGTTGTACAATGCCATAGGAATGAAGATCATTGCCTAATGGTGTAGAAAGGTGTGAGCTAGAGTGTAGGCCTCACACACATTCAGAGATGGGACTGAGGAGCTCGAAAAGTGACTCTCTTCCACGACTTTTTGAGTTGATCTTTTATAGAGGTTGAGTTCAAAGTTTGACTTTGAATTCAAACTTTGGCTCTCTATAATCATGATCCTACATCCTAGGAGATATTCTCTCTAATTGATTGATGCTTTATAACTAATAAAATCCATGACTCCCTTGGGTAGGTGGTTACAAAGATTCCAAGTCAAATATGACTTTTACAAAGAGTAAATGGGTAATTATCTTCTAGCATTGGTCCTAATGCTTCTCCATATGTGTATGGTCTTTAAGCCAAATGCGTAGGCTTGTGAATTGCACCAACAGCTCCCCCTCAAGCCAAACATTTTGGCTTGGTCTTCATCTTCAGTCTTCATGTATTTCCTGCAATCCAATCATTTATTTGAACCTGCAAATTTTGGTTCCATCCAATGCTTTAGTTAACAAATATGCACACTGCATGTTGGTTGACACATATGTTAGTTGAATGTCCTTGCTTAATAGCTTCTCTCTCACATAATGGTAATGGACCTCTATATGCTTGGTCCTAGCATGATAAATAGGATTAGCTGCAAGGTGAAGTGAGCTTGTATTATCTCCAAAGATCAATGGTGAGCTAGTATACAAACCCAATTCTGTATATAATAACTTGATCCATATGGCTTCTTGAGTGGCATTTTCCAATCCTCTATACTCTGCCTCTGTAGAAGATAAAGCAACAGTATGTTGCTTCTTTGAGACCATGATATTGGCTTATCACCTGCAAATAAAATGTATCCAGAAGTGCTCCTCCTATCATCCTTGCACCCTGCCCAATTTGCATCTGAATAGATCTTGATGTTGTCGGGTCGTGAGAGATGCTCGGATGGTGGATCAAGTCATCCGCCTAAATCGTTCGGCACACGCGGGGTGTCTGTAGCAAACTCAGGCTTATGAAAATAAGGGTTCTAATGTCAAAACAATATAAATTACCTAATTCTATGACTGAAACTAAAGTTCTCTTATCAAAAGTAAATAGTTTTAATTAGCTATGGACCGTAAGGACGGGCAGCCTCGTACATAGCAACAGCTTCCTGATATGAGATTGAAACTTCCATAATGGGTTCTTCTACTAAACTTTCAGGTAAGCTAGAGGGTTCTGGTCTGTCTAGAGTTGGCGGAATATTTTCAATAGGACTGTGCTCAGACTCATGAACTAACTTAGAAGACATCAAGGAAAGTAATGGAAAAACTAATGAAACAATATGATGCTAAACTGTTTGAATGAATTAATTGAAATGCTAATGGTTCGAATTAATAATTCTAATACAACTGGAAGACCTAAACAATTGGATAATTGTCTAGTCAATTGGATAGTTGACTAAATGAGAAATAAGATTTAAATGGTTCTTCAAGCTGCCGCTTCGCTTCAATTGTCTTCACTTCAATTAATTGTAATCTTCAATGTTTCTGCAATAAAACATTAGGGAAAACTAGATCAACACACTCATATATATACACACACAACTCATTTGTAAACCATTCCTTTGATTTTACTTTATTTCCTCATCCATTCTTTTTCCCACACTTATCCACCACTCTTTTAATTAACTTTATGCACACAACTTACTTTCACCTCTCTTTTCATCTACACTAATTCTCTCCACTCTTTCTCTTAACCAACTTTTTCACTTTAAGTGCATCTTCCTTTCAGACCACACCTTAATTCACTTTAGTTACACACTTAGCTCACACCATTCTTTAAACACTTTTCATATATATCACTCATTAATTATCCATTACTTTTTCATTTTAATTGAATTATCCTAACTTTCTTAATTTAATAATGCATTTAAATTAGGCTTAGGTTAAGCATTTAATATATTCAAACCTTAGTATTAAATGCACATACATGATTAAATAATTAATTAAGCCATATTTTAATTTTTGTTAATGAACCAATGTTTAGTTATAGATTAATTTCCTTAAATATTAATTATTTTAACCCTTGAAACATTCTAAAACCCTAAAAACCCTACTTAAAACCCATCAGAAACTCATGAAAACCCTTTAAAACCCTTCTAAACCCTATCTCTAACCCATGATAAATCATCTAAACCCTTAACATTAGCCCAATGGAATCATTTTAAGATCCTTTGGATTAATCCTACTGACTTAACTTATATAAACTTGTGAAACCCTAGGGGTATATACTCATCTGTCTTATATGTATCAATTTAAAACACTCATTAAATGAGTAATTAGGGTAACCCTAATATGAACACATATTCTTCATCATTTCTTGTACCTGCAAACACTTCAAAAGTAGTTAATTCAATCCAGAACAACTAATCAACAGTGAAAAAGAGGTTTAGAATTCACCAATTAAGTTGCTTTTATTTCCTCTGGTTATCAACTGGAAGATGCAAATCTTCCTGACATCCACCGCCACCAAACCTGCACATCGTCCCGATGGGCCAACTTGCAGATTTAGGGAAGCAGCATTTTCAATGATTATCCTGAAATTAAATCATAGAAAAGCATCAATTCTTTTTATAAACATATTTTAACTTATCAAATTTTTAATCTTTTCAACATGCACATGAAGTTTATTTAATTTATATCTGGTAATGAAAACATATTAAAGTATAAAGATAAACTATTAACCTTTTCAGTCAACAAACATTAATTTACATTTCATCCATTTATAAACTTATGTAAAGATTAGTATAAAACAGAATTCATTTTCATTCATTCAAATGCAGGTTTCGTCATATATATGCATTCACATATGAGCAATCAAGTATGCCAAAGAAATCTACTAAATCTACTTGGACAGACAGCCGCCTTGTATGCCCAATTTTAATCACTAGATGTGTTTTTTCACAACTAGTTTCTTCATATACATATGATGTAAACTTTATATCGATAATAAATGTAAATACCTTTTTGGGGTGGAAGAAGGTATAACTTCCATGTCAATATTCTTTTTTTTTTTTTTTTCTTTCTTCGCTACTTTTTTGTTTTAAAGGGGAAAGGCTTAACCCCTTAATCCGAGCTAAGGATCTAGCTGCATGGACAAGAAAGATCTAGGTTTTCACAGACATGTATCATGCAACAATATGCTCCTACATATATACAACTACTTTCGTTATCTAAATGAACTACAAATCCTTCTATTTTTAACAAATCTCACTTAATCTATAAATGTAGAAATATAAATTATGTCTATTTTCCTAATATGTTAAATAGAGTCCTTTATAAATTAATATTCTTCATTCCAGATTTTATCAATTAGTTTTATATGAATGCAAATAAAATACGTAAAACAAAATTTTAAGACAAAGAAAAATACGACCTAAAATCAATTTTATCTTCAATCTGCCTCATCTTCAATCTGCTCATCTTTATGCATCTTAATTTGTTCTTCAAAGACCTGTTAGAACTCAACCAGCAACAGCTAGACACGCAAAACAAATTTCATATTCAAATCTTCTCTTAGTTTTCCTGCAAAAGAAACCCATACTAAAGAAATTCATTCATACATAACTAATCATGCTCATCATCAAACATTACTTCATACATTTCATCATCTCTTTGTTTAAATAATTTAATTCTTTTGCCAGCAATTAAGTTTTTAAGAGGCGTGCCATCTAATTCGCGTAAGGCATACGTTCCATTATCATAGGTTTTGACTACCACATAAGGTCCAAACCAACGTCTTTTTAGTTTTCTACGGGCATCATACTGAGAATCAAACATACTATCATACAGTAAAACCCAATCATTAACATAAATCGGCTTTGGCCTTAACCTATGTGATTTATCAAAATACTTCTTGTTTTTCAATCGAGAATCTTTTAGTTTAACTATAGCCTCTTCTAAACGTTCATTCCCTTGCTCTAACTGCTGGATTCGCAGAGCTAATAAATCTTCTGTCGACAAATTATCTTCCCATGGTAATGTAGTCCAAGTAAGAATTTGCGTATGCACAGGGAAAATTGGTTTTTGGCAATACATCAACTCTGCCGGCATATACCCCGTCGTTCTAGTGCAGGTCATTCTATCGGCCCACAACGCAAATGGCAGATAAGTTGGCCAATTTTTAATTTCTCCATTACAAGCTTTGGAAATCGCTTTAATAATAGGAGAATGCCCTCGCTCAATCTTCCCATTAGCTTCAGGGTTGTAAGCAGTAGTAAGGGCTAAGCGAATTCCATGCCTAGCAAAGAATTCTCTAGCCTCCTGCGCATCTAACTCTCCCCTATCAGCCACTACCTTTTCTACATAACCAAACCGTGAAATAACATCCTCAAGAAGAAATTTGCATACATTCAAGGTTGTCTTAGATCTTAAAGCTCGGCCTTCTACATGATTCGTAAGATCTTCACGTGCCAAGACTATATATCTCATCTTATTGATACATGTAGAATCTTTGCTCCAAATCTCACAGCATACCTATTGCCCTCTTCATCGTCCTGACCAATAACCCATCCTATTCCTTTAGGGCTCGTATCAACAGTTAAAATGATAGGCTTTTGATCAGTATAATCTACTCGCTTTAAAATAGGAGCTTCAAGAAGTAATTTCTTTAACTTTTTCATAGCTTTTGAGTGTTCTTCAGTCCAAAGAAACTTTCGATTCTTCCTTAGTAAAGCATAAAGACAGTTTGCAACATGTGCATAGTGTGGGATCCAGATGGCATAAAACACACAAGCACCAAGGAATCGTCTTACCTCACTAATATTACTACAGGTTTCAGAAATCTTGTTTATAGCGTCGACTTTAGGTGGATATGGCCTCCGACCGTAATGTCCACATAAATGCCCAACTATAAGTACCTCATTGACACCAAAAACAGATTTCTCAATGGAGAATGTGAGACCAACCTCTTCAAATCTCTGGAAAATCCTTTCACAGTCAGAGATATGATCTACTACAAACTTCCTGCAGCCAGAGGAATCTAAAGTTTCATCTTTCGCATTCTCAATACATCCTTTAATAGGAATGTCATCAATAAATGGCATGGTTATATTAGGAATGAAGTCATGTAATACTGAATTCATGGCGTTCATCATATGCGCTACTGAATTAGTAGCTCCTTGCGGCAAAGTGCACATGCGAACTAAGCCTAAAGGAGTTTTCATGGTCGTAATGTCTCTACTTTCAATAGCAAGCTGAAATTGATCGTAGCCAGAATACAAATCTCCCATTGAGTATATGGCATGACCAGCGAAGGCTTCAGCGAATTCTCTTACAATGGGCCCAGTACCTACATTCCTAATAGTAACCTTGTTAACAGGTTGTAAATCTTGAATGAACCGTAACTTGCCATTTTTCTTTGGAACAGTAAACCACCTATTTGAGTAGGGTGCAGATGATGGCTCTAAAATTCGCATGTGAATCTTTTCCTTAAGAAGCCGCATTAACTCTGGTAAATGGGCTTTCGGAACAGGTATGGGTCGAAGATTCCATGGAGTATGAGGCATTGTAAAGATGATCATTGGTGGAACAATTTTTGGATCTGCACAACCTATCTCATGGGAATATAAAGAAAATGTCTTTCCATGCTTCCTAATCACTCTTTGAAATAGTTCACGTTCCTCGGGTAACAAAAAATTTTCATCATTTCCTATCTTGATTAGCTTTAAAGTTTCTTCTGTAAAAGTATGACCTATATTTGTGCGCTCTCTTAAATAAGGATCATTGGTAACTTTCCTAAACTTCTCTTCACTCTCTCGTGGTAAAGATCGGGCAATCGGTTTAATTTTTTTATCAACGGTTTTGTATTTTGTATTTACTTTTGCTTCCTTTTCATTACTCATGACAAATTTAATAATCAAATCATATTCTTCAATAGAATTTAAAAGTACAAATCTAAAATTTTCTTTTTCATGCAAAATATTTTGAAGTTCTTCAATCAATGAGTTTGAAGATAAAGTTTCAATTACGGTTTCAATGTGTTCATCAGATGAAATGAATCCTTTCTCTTTATAAAATTTTTCATAATGTTTTATAATTTTTTTAGGAATTTGTTTATAATGACTGAATTGCAAATATGATGAAGGGAAATATAAAGAAAAACTATCTAAAGTATCTACAGATGGGTGCGAGACATCAAACCAAGAACCACCGTTGTCTCGCTCAATAGTGGCATCTAGGCAAAATTTTGATCATAATAAGTTCCAAACTCACGAAGAGGCATATGATCTTCACGTATCTTTTCATGAGAACGGATGGGCGTCTTCCTAATTTGCTCCCTATTTCGTACATGGTTTGGGCTGACTATCATAACTTGGAGCGATTGTAGATCATCTTTAGATCTAATTCTTGCGTATGCTGAGCCGTCATCTATTACTTTAGTCTCCATTCTGGCTTCACATATGAATGGTTGACCTAAGATAATTTCATAAGAGCAATTGTCCTGAATGAAAAAGTGGAATGTCTCAGAGATTCCACCTATCATTAGAGGTATGTTGGCACATGCTCCTAGGAGTGATCCACAACCATTGTCCGCGGTTCGCATTATCCAGCCGTGATTTTTATCAATAGGCCATTTAAACTTATCATATAATCCTTTCGAAATCACATTGATTTCAGACCCAGAGTCAATTAGGGCTAAAGCAGAATATGATCTCTTCTGATCTCCTAAGTTAACTTTAATCTCCAGTGTGCCTCTTGCCCAAAAACTTTTTCTAAAATCACTCTCTGAGTTTTTTGTTTCGTCATCTGGTACAATCGGCCCTAAGAAATTTTTGTTCACATTACAGGTATTATCTTCTTCATCCTCTGAGTCTAAAGAAAGAGATTCATGAATCAAGTGAGTTACATCGGCAACATCCTGCATCTCTACCTCTTGTGACAGAGGGAATCTCTTCCTTTTAATTAGTTTAATAAAATTTTCCTTAAATTCAATTTTTGCTATTGAGAAGATTTGTTCTAAAGTCATTGTTACTGCACTTTTTAATAAGATGTCATACAATATTTCTTTTGAATCAACTTTTTGTTCAAGTTCAGAAATAAGAATAGCTTTCGGTACTCGTTTTGGTTTCTTTTCTGGTTTCTCTTCAGGTTTTGTTTCAGTTCTAGGAATTTGCTCTACTTTGTCTGATGTTTGAATTGGCTCACTAAACACAGGTTGTTTACCCTCCCTAATTTCTTTTCTTCGCTCCTCATTTGTTTTAGAACTTTCGCCTTGTTCAAACTGAACTTTCTTAGGCTTTGGTTCATCTCTCATCTTACTTCTAGTCATTCGTCTTCCTGAATCATTTGTATCTTGCTCATCATCCCTCTTTCTTTTCTCTTCAACATTCGCAATATGCGAATATATAGAGAATTGATCGACAAGAGAGTTCCACGCAGTTTTCTGCATAATATCATCTCTTGCCTTTATCAAAGCTTCAATTGAGTAGTTCCTCGTTTCCCTTGTTTGTTCGGAATCAGAGTCACTATCAACATATTCTAGTTTAACAGCAGAAGCAGATTTCGAAGACTTAGAAAGGTTTTCATACAGCTTCTGCATCCCTCCCTTTCCCCAATTGGCAGCTAAGGGTAAATGTGTTCTATAGTCGCACAATCGTTTGTCAATATCAATTACAAGTCTTTTCTCTTGCGCATCTTTCAATGCTTCACATGTGTAAGTCAAATGATCTGTGGCATCACACCAGATACATCTCCTCACATTGGCATTTCTCCTTTCATTGAAATTTCTTTGGTTAAATGCTTGAGGAATCGGTTGAGGAATTGGTTGAGGTATAACTGGAGGATTAGGAGGAATAAAAGGTGGATTAGGAGGTACTAATGGATGATTCGGAGCTACTAATGGTGGATTTGGAGCATTTACTGGTTGAGGATAAATAGTCGGATGAGCTTGCATTGCAGGTTTATCTTGAAGGTTTAAAGCATACACCACATTCTGCAAAGCCGCTACCTCTTTAGACATATTCTCGTGCATATGCATCATATTGTCCAACTTGTTAAACAAAATCTCAAATTGTAACTCGGTTGGTACTCTAGATGTGGATGTTGTAGGCTCAACTTTTGAATCTATATGTGTATCCCTAGTTGCCTGAATCGGAGGAAAACTGGAAGATGGTTGAGACATCGATTCATAAAGGAGCGTTTTACGTTGGATCGTGTGAGCAACCGCCTCAACTACAGTTTTTACTACACCCCAGTCATCTGTAAGCCCATATTTCTTTCCCGGTTCTTCAAGCCTATGCTCAACCTCTACCCTTATATCTGGAGTCAAGATTTTAAGAAAATATAAAATGATATCTGGGGTAAGGGCAACTCTATCCTGTTCAGGCAATTGAGAGAATCTTTTCATAAATTCACTATGGAGTTGAGTTAACGAAATGTGAGGCTTAGGTGAACTAATCCATTTCATAAATCCTTCTCCACTATGTTGACTGTAGTCTTCTAAGTAGAATTCCTTATGCAGCTCTTTTCTAAACTCATCCCATTCCTTATTGTCATGTATATCCATAATAGCTTTTACAGTACCTATGGCCAGACGTCCAAGATAGGATTTCCACTTTGTTTCAGGTAAACCGTGTAACTTAGCTAATTCCTCAAACGTGTCTAAATAATTTGTAACATTCATACCAGTAAATTTCCCTTTATCCTTTAATATCGTTTCAACTACCTTTTGTCCTTGCGTCTCGTGCATCATAATTTGAAATAGCTCGTCCATTTTTGAAGTTTGTTTTGACCTAGCTTGAACAATTCTAACTATATCCTGAACTTCCTTTGTTACTCTTTCCTTATGTTCAGTTACTAGTTCTGAAATTCCGTTAGAGTCCAGTTTGATAAGTTTTTACTATGCAAAAATGTTGCAAGTAAAGCTATGATTAACGCTTATCCTATGTTTAACAAACAGTTGCCTTTAACCTATACTAGCAATTTAACCTTAAATAAAATTTTGCACCCAAGAATGTAAGGGTAAAGAAATTATACCAACTGCTCGAAGATGAGGCTCAAAATAGTGCTTTCTATGAAATTCAATACATTTATTGATTTGAATCAAAACCTAAATACATAGTTTGCTAAAATGGGTGCAAACGTTTTGTGCTTCAATTGTTGATGAAAGGGGTGGCGTGACGAGGTTCTCCTACTTGCCAATCTTTGTGGAGGCGCTCAGGTCACCAGACCAGCCCTCGACACCAAGAAGATTGCAAGCTCACGTAAATGCCACAGCTTCCAAGGATGAAGACGCAGCTGCACTGATATAAAATCGTATGAATGTATATGCAATGCAAAATTTAAAATTTATACCTGAGCTGCAAGGCCGTTTGTTCACGTCGGGTTCACCAATGTCGGGTCGTGAGAGATGCTCGGATGGTGGATCAAGTCATCCGCCTAAATCGTTCGGCACACGCGGGGTGTCTGTAGCAAACTCAGGCTTATGAAAATAAGGGTTCTAATGTCAAAACAATATAAATTACCTAATTCTATGACTGAAACTAAAGTTCTCTTATCAAAAGTAAATAGTTTTAATTAGCTATGGACCGTAAGGACGGGCAGCCTCGTACATAGCAACAACTTCCTGATATGAGATTGAAACTTCCATAATGGGTTCTTCTACTAAACTTTCAGGTAAGCTAGAGGGTTCTGGTCTGTCTAGAGTTGGCAGAATATTTTCAATATTTTCAATATTTTCAATATTTTCAATAGGACTGTGCTCAGACTCATGAACTAACTTAGAAGACATCAAGGAAAGTAATGGAAAAACTAATGAAACAATATGATGCTAAACTGTTTGAATGAATTAATTGAAATGCTAATGGTTCGAATTAATAATTCTAATACAACTGGAAGACCTAAACAATTGGATAATTGTCTAGTCAATTGGATAGTTGACTAAATGAGAAATAAGATTTAAATGGTTCTTCAAGCTGCTGCTTCGCTTCAATTGTCTTCACTTCAATTAATTGTAATCTTCAATGTTTCTGCAATAAAACATTAGGGAAAACTAGATCAACACACTCATATATATACACACACAACTCATTTGTAAACCATTCCTTTGATTTTACTTTATTTCCTCATCCATTCTTTTTCCCACACTTATCCACCACTCTTTTAATTAACTTTATGCACACAACTTACTTTCACCTCTCTTTTCATCTACACTAATTCTCTCCACTCTTTCTCTTAACCAACTTTTTCACTTTAAGTGCATCTTCCTTTCAGACCACACCTTAATTCACTTTAGTTACACACTTAGCTCACACCATTCTTTAAACACTTTTCATATATATCACTCATTAATTATCCATTACTTTTTCATTTTAATTGAATTATCCTAACTTTCTTAATTTAATAATGCATTTAAATTAGGCTTAGGTTAAGCATTTAATATATTCAAACCTTAGTATTAAATGCACATACATGATTAAATAATTAATTAAGCCATATTTTAATTTTTGTTAATGAACCAATGTTTAGTTATAGATTAATTTCCTTAAATATTAATTATTTTAACCCTTGAAACATTCTAAAACCCTAAAAACCCTACTTAAAACCCATCAAAAACTCATGAAAACCCTTTAAAACCCTTCTAAACCCTATCTCTAACCCATGATAAATCATCTAAACCCTTAACATTAGCCCAATGGAATCATTTTAAGATCCTTTGGATTAATCCTACTGACTTAACTTATATAAACTTGTGAAACCCTAGGGGTATATACTCATCTGTCTTATATGTATCAATTTAAAACACTCATTAAATGAGTAATTAGGGTAACCCTAATATGAACACATATTCTTCATCATTTCTTGTACCTGCAAACACTTCAAAAGTAGTTAATTCAATCCAGAACAACTAATCAACAGTGAAAAAGAGGTTTAGAATTCACCAATTAAGTTGCTTTTATTTCCTCTGGTTATCAACTGGAAGATGCAAATCTTCCCGACAATGTCCAAGTCTGATGTGTAAGGAAAATACAAACCATGATGTTGAGTACCCTTTAGGTATTTCAATATCCTTTTGGCAGCCTCCAAGTGTGGTACCCTTGGCTTGTGCATGAACTGACTTAGCACACTAACTCCATATGCAATATCTATCCTTGTTAAGGTAGAATAGTTCAAGCTTCAAACTATGCTTTGGTCACTTGTAATATCATCAATTTCATCACCTTCATGGGCACTTAGTTTTAGGTTTACCTCCATTGGAGTACTTGCAACTTTGGCATCCTGCAAATGAAACTTCTTCAACATATCTTGTATGTATTTTTTCTGAGTAATATAAATTTCAGAGTTAGTATAGACTAACTCAAGTCCAAGAAAGTACTTTAATAAAACAAGATCATTGATCTTGAACTCCTTCATCATCTGATTCTTGATTTCTCTAATTCCATTGACATCATTACCTGTAAGTATGATATCATCAACATATACACATAGGTATATAACCTTTGAATTACTTCTCTTGATGAATAGAGAAGTATCTGCCCTTCTCATGACAAAACCTTGTTCTTGAAGGTATGTGGTCAACCTGTGATTCCATGCCCTAGGTGCCTGTTTTAATCCATAAAGAGCCCTTTTTAATTTGCATACATATGTTACCTTGTTAGGATCCTTATAGCTAGGAGGTTGTGACATATATACTTCCTCTGAAATCCATCCATTTAAAATTAGCATTTTTTACATCCAATTGATACATGTTCCAATTTTTAGATGCAGCCACACCTACCAACACCCTGATGGTTGGCATCTTGGCTATAGGTGAGAATGTTTCTTCATAGTCAATGCCTTGGGTTTGTGCAAAACCCTTGGCCACCAAGCTGGCTTTGTACCTGCTAATTGACCCATCAGAATTTCTTTTGATTTTTTAGATCCATCTGGATCCAATTACCTTCATGGACTCTTTCTTTGGTACTAGTTCCCATGTGTCACTTTCTTTGAGTGCTTCAATATCCTCATCCATAGCTTCTTTCCATTCTGTCTTTGTTTTTGCCTCTTCATATGATCCTGGTACTTCAATTCACAAGTCTTTGGCAAGATAAATAGAATGTTTAGTAACAAGAGAGGTGTCATACCCATATCTGATAGGTTTTTTTCTCTTCCTTTGTGATCTTCTGATTGATTGATTTGAAGACTCAGGTATGTCTTCAAGTTTCTTCATCTTGAGTTTGCCTTTGGACTTCCATGCCTTGAATTCTTCAAGATTGATAATGTCTTCATCATCTGAATTGGTGTCTTCATTCTGAGTAGGTTCCTCCTTAGCAAGGCTTGGAAACTCCTCCTCCAAGTCATAGGGTAGTTTAAACTTACTGCATTCATTCTTATACAAAGAATCATTTTCATCAAAGACAACATCTCTACTAACCATGAATCCCTTATTTGAAGGGTTATAAAACATGTACCCTTTCTGATTCAGATAATATCCAATAAAGATACACTTCTCAGCCTTAGGGTCTAGCTTACCTCTTATCTCAGAAGGAATGTGTACATTCGCTACACATCCAAAGATCCTGCAATGATCAAGTGAGGGTCTCTTACCATGCCATGCTTCATAAGGAGTCATCCCATCAAGGGACTTAGATGGTAACCTATTTATGAGATAAGTGGCATTAGATACACTCTCTGCCCATAAATAATTAGGCAACTTTTTTTCATTCAACATTGACCTAACTGTTTCAACAATCAATCTATTTCTTCTCTCAGCTACCCCATTCTATTCAGGAGTATACCTTGTGGTGATTTCTCTCTTGATTCCTCTATCCTGCAAGAATGCTTCAAATTCATTGGAGAAGTACTCACCTCCTCCATCTGACCTTAGCCTCTTTAGATTCTTCCCTATCTGATTCTCAACAAGTGCAAGATACTTTTAAAACAGTTGAACACTTCATCTTTGTGCTTCATGAAGTACAATACAGTCCATCTGCTATAATCATCAATAAAAGATACATAGTACCTTGATCCGGAGATAAGGGTAACCTGTGAGACTTCCCAAAATGACAAGCACCACATTTATAAATCATGTGTTGCTTGGATACATTTGGTATACCAAGCACACATTGATCCCTGCATATTTGCTTCAAGATTCTTTCTTCTACATGTCCTAATCTTTTATGCCAAATCTCAAACTTTGAAAGTGTTTGATCTTTATAATTGTAGAGTACAATATTCTTTGTATCTTCTAGCTCAAAAGTAAAAAGTCTACCTGTCTTTTCTCCTTTAGCAATTCTCTTGAACCTATGCCTTGGATCCTCCAGAAATGCTCCAAATCGGTTGAATCTGGCCTGTAAACCTTTTTCCACAATCTGTCCAACACTCATCAAGTTTTTTGTAATGGTTGTTACATATAGTACCCTACTAAACAAGTTTCGATTTCCATCACAAGTCTTAACATTTCCAATTTTAACTACGGAGTGCTTGGTGTCATCACCTGTTTGTACCTGATGCTTACCTCTTGGTTCTTCAAGGTCAGAGAGTAGAGCTACATTGCCACCCACATGATTTGAGCATCTTGAGTCAATGTAGAAGAGATGGTCATCATTTGTACCTGGTTTTGAAGTCATGTTCATAATCAAAAGAGAATCATCTTGCTCTTTTGTATTGTTGTTGAAATCCTTTCTGGGTTTGAATCCTCCTTGGTAGTTTCCATTGTAGTTGTTGTTGTAGTCGTTTTTGTAGTTGTTGTTCTACCCTTGATGATGGTTGAATCTGCCTCTTGACTATGAGTATCCACCTCTTTGATATCGTCTTCCTCTGTGATTCTTGTAATTCCTGAAACACTCATCTCTAGTATGATTTGATAAACCACAAATGTTGCATGGTGAGGAGTTATAGGATCTCCCCCTACCTTGCTTACATCCTTTGCCCCTTCCTCTTGATGATCTACCTCTCCCTGCATAGTTGGCTTGGGAGGTAGAAGCTTCATCCTCTCCTTTCTTGTTCTTGCCTTTATCTTTAGAATTTTATCAGTGTATAGGGCAGATGAGCTATTACCTTTGGATGAGTCTCCATTTTTGTTGAGCTTGGCTTCATGAGTGAACAATTGCCCCATGAGAGTTGTAAGATCTGGAATTTCCATGTCCATGTATAGGTCCATGGCAGTGGTGAAGCTTTCCCATTTGTCATCAGGTTTCATCCCATTGATCACTTGCCTTACTATCTGCTCTTCTTCAATCTCTTCTCCTATGCTTGCTAACTGATCTGCTACATCCTTGATCTTAGTCACATACTCTAAAATAGCCTGCTTAGGTTTCTTCCTTAGTGTGGTGAATTCAATCCACAATTGGTTTTTTCTGGCCCTTGTGTTGGAAGAGAAGTAGGATGAAAAGGTTTCCCAAGTCTCTTGGGATGTCTTACAGTTTCTAATATGTGGCAAAAGAAAATCAGAGATGGAGTTGAGTAAGTAAGACCTTGCTAATGCATCCTTAGCACACCATGTGTTGAGCTTTTCATGTTCTTCCTTTGTTGGTAGTCCTCTGGTTTTGAATGAGGGCAATTCCTCATCTCCTCAGATGTATCCATAAAGACTCCTTCCTTGTGGGTATGTCTTCATCCTTAGAGACCATTTCTGATAGTTAATCCTATCCAATTTATCAATAAATGAAGGAAAACCATCTCCCATTTCACCTTGACTTTGCTGTGATACCACTGTTGGGAATGATGGATGGACACTTCAAGATGATGAGTAGGTACTGCCAAATCTTGCTTTGTACCACCCTTTGATGCTTCAAAGTTGATAAGTAGACCTTCTTAGCTTTCCAATGACACCATAAAATGGCCTATGTACTTTGAAAATGATGTATGAAATGATTGAACCAAGACAGACAACTTTGAACTTCAAATCTTCAAGAAAACTTTCTATTTTTGACAATACACCTGCTACATCTTTTGCTCAGTATGACCAGCACAGTAGGAATTGGAAAACTACCTTTTTAGGGGTAGCTAAGTAGCTTAGCAAGCTAACTATTCCAAGGGGAATCACTTAAAAAGATTAAGTATGCTCAGAGAAATTAACTTAGCAAGTAAACCTTTACCCCTGATTTTTTAGGACTGTTGCAGACTTCGACCAATGATCACCTCGACGGACTTTTCTCTGAAATGGCTGAATAGAAATTCTTCAAATTTTGATTGCACGCTTTGAGCTGGTTCCAACAAGCTATAGCACTTTGAATTTGGTGGAGAATTGAGTGAGATATGATCTCTACAAGTTGCCTAACTTACAGATACTATGACAAAGAACTTAGAAATGAACAATGTAAATGTAGTATATTAATGAACAATGGTGTACAATGTCATAGGCATGAAGATCATTGCCTAATGGTGTAGAAAGGTGTGAGCTAGAGTGTAGGCCTTACACACATTCAGAGATGGGACTGAGGAGCTCGAAAAGTGACTCTCTTTCGCGACTTTTTGAGTTGATCTTTTATAGAGGTTGAGTTCAAAGTTTGAATTTGAATTCAAACTTTGGCTCTCTATAATCTTGCACCTACATCCTAGGAGATATTCTCTCTAATTGATTGATGCTTTCCAACTAATAAAATCCAAGACTCCCTTGGGTAGGTGGTTACAAAGATTCCAAGTCAAATATGACTTTTACAAAGATGAAATGGGTAATTATCTTCTAGCATTGGTTCTCATGCTTCTCCATATGTGTATGGTCTTCAAGCCAAATGTGTAGGCTTGTGAATTGCACCAACAACTTGGTGGTCCCAAATACATTATTGGGAGCCTAAACAAGTGTAATAAGCATCTCTAGACTTAATTTGGTAGGTGTAGAGCAGGTTTTGTGCAACACCAACTCATCTCTGGAACATGTCTATCTCTCTCCTCACAAGATGCAGACATAGAACACACACACACACACACAGAGATGGACCTTGACTATGGATCGAGCACATAGAACCAAGCATGGAAGTGCACACAGAGAGAGAGAGGGAGAGAGGAGAGAGAGAGAGAGAGAGAGAGAGAGAGAGAGAGAGAGAGAGAGAGAGCGACAAGAGAAGAAGAAGAAGAAAGCAGAGATTGCATGTTGTTATAATCGCACGGGGAGAGAGAGAGAGAGAGAGAGAGAGAGAGAGAGAGAGAGAGAGAGAGAGAGAGAGAGAGAGAGAGAGAGAGAGAGAGAGAGAGAGAGAGAGAGAGAGAGAGAGAGAGCGATGGCTTCTTGTAGGCGACATAGACAAAGGCATGGAGATAGATAGATAGATAGAGAGAGAAAGAGAAAGAGAGAGGGAGAGAGAGAGAGACACAGAGAGAGAGAAAGGGAAATAGCCCTTCGGCTACACACATATAATAGAGAGGGAGAGAGAGAGAGAGATAAAATGTAGGGAGAGAGAAAGAAATAAATATATGTTATTATTTTAGTTTCTTTTTTGTTTTCTTTTGTTTTTATAATGTAATGAGATCAATTAATCATAAAGATGAATTATATGCATTGTTAGCATACAATACTTAGTTTAGTATTTATTGATATATAAGAAACGATTTAAGAATATAAGCTAGCCATAGGATAGAAAAATAAGAAAATTAAATAAATACTAAGAAAAATAAAATGAAAGCCCTATGAATGAATAAAAATTATGAAGTACATGGTTAGTTAAAATGAAAGAAAAGAAATTATATCTATTAACTTTAAATATGAAGATTGAGAATGAATGTTTTATATGAGATTGCATTTTTATTTCTATTTATGCTAACATGAGTTTTTTAATTTCATAATGTGTTTTTATGCAAAAATACCCAAAATAAAGAGAAGTAAAGAGAAGAGCTTCCCATGATTTGATATGAAGATTTTAAAGGATTTGAAGTAAAGTGAAGAATTATTTTACCGCACTCTAGCTTAGAAGGCTGATCCACTTCAAGCATTACCATTACACATCCGCACTCTAGCAGAATATCACATTACTGTTTAGATCAAAACATTAGAATCTATCTTGTCATCATCATTTTAGGTGTATTTTGTATAGGAATCACTAGTATTGGTTTCGATGGTTTTATAGCTTATAAACAAAAAGAGCACTAAGAAATATTTAGTAGATATTGATGAGTACATGTACATGTAAATGATCGATTTGTTTAAATGATCGTATTGAAAAGGTTTCAGCTTGATTTCCTTTGACTGTAGAGTAAGAATTGCTTTTACGCTAGGGCTAGAAGAAGAATATTGTGTTATCTATATTAATTTGATAGACTAAATAAGTTTTCATTATTTGGATCTTGAGATAGTTAATGAAAAACAAGAACATAAGTTCAAGTCTTATTCTAGTGATAAGGAATGAAGACTCATACACTTCTATGCGTGGATATTAAATCTTAATGAATGACCTTTATTGAAAAAAGATGATGACAAAAGCAAAAGAATATAGCAAAGTCTAATTTTATCATTAACTGACTTGTTTACATCAATTGGCATTGAGCTTTCGAATGAATCTCTTTTGATACTCCAAATCCATAGGTAGTGTGTAAGTTGAAACAGATCTTGCCATATCATCACCATTTTTCACACCTAGCCCTAGAGATATACCTATTCGGCCTAACACTTTTCCATGGAATTTGGAACCTAAAGTTGTAATTACGTGGAACTTCATAATGAAAAAGATGCAATCGGTCCACTAAGTGTTGGTGCAAAGGATCAACCCTACACATTTGGCTTTGCATGGAAGACAATGTGTGGAACTAGCACTTAAAGATTCATGTGACCTATAGCTTGTAACTACTTCATCATCTACCATTGTAAAAGGCTAATTTCTTCGAGAATCTTGTAAAAGCTTATATCTCATGGAGTTAGGAAGAATATTAGCTACGACTCCAAACTAAAGAAATATCTCCTAAATTAGGGAATTAATTTTTGATTGGAGCCAAGTTTGAATTCAAAATTCAAACTTAGAAGAAATACATATAAACAACCTTGTAAAATCTCACGGGGTAGTGTGCCTCATTCTGAGCTCATTCCTTGATCATTTGTAGAGTTTGAGTAGCTCAGACCATAGCTCACTCAGCTCATCATCATTGAGCATCATTACAATGCCAATGACTTTGTACAATCATGTTCTATAATACATATAGCTCATTGAACATCTTTTTCTAGTTCTCTGTTATGGTTACTCACAACAGTCAACTTCTTCTGGTCATATCTCAGTGAATGGTCAATCATTTTACATATTGTTTGGCTTGTTGAAACTAGCTTCAAGTCTACTTTATACTAGCAAAATTTCAATGCATTTGGTTCAAGCATCTCGGAGAATTCATCTTCAAAATGCTCACTAGTCATCTATTGGTTGTTCCCTAAAAAGTCACGGGTAAGATCTAATTTGTTAAAGTTAGTTCTCAGAGCATAGTTGATCATTTTAAGCGATTTCACTTGCAATCATTAGCTATTTAAGTTAATTTAATTCCCTAAAAAGGAATTTTGTCAATTATTACTATACTGTGAGCTCTGAGTAAAAAATCTAGTAGGTCTATGGACTAAAATAGGAAGTTTTTTCAACTCTAGCTATTCTTGAACTAGCGTGTTTTGGATAAATTGTTTCAAGCATCATTTCCAAAGTACATAGGTACTTTCTTGGTGACATTTGAAATCTAAAAGGGCCTACTTCGTAACTCTGAAGTGTATTAGGGCTAGTACAAAGTAGGTTTCGTAGTCCCACCTCATTTCCTCGAGGTATCCATCCATCTCTCCCAACAGTGGTATCAGAGCAAGTTGAGGTAAAATGGGAGATGGTTTCCCTTCTTTCATTGATAAATTGGTCAGTGATAATTATCCAACATGGTCCTTGAGGATGAAGACCTATCTACAAGGAAGAAATCTCTAATCAAGAGGAAGATTCAATCATAATCAAAGTTACAACCATGGCTACAACAACAATTATCAAGGAGGATACAAATCAAGAAAAGACTTCAACAACTATACAGAGGATCAAGAGGATTCTCTTCTCATTATGAACATGACCTCAAAACAAGGTATGAATGATGAGCACATCTTCTATATTGACTTAGGTTGTTCAAACCATTTAGTAGGCAATATAGCTCTCATTTTTTATCTTGAAGAGCCCAAGGGAAAGCACCAAGTCCAGACAGGTGTATACCAAGCACTAAGTTGTCAAGGTAGAAAATGTCAAAACTTCTGATGGAAATAAGAATCTATTGAGCAGAGTTCTTTATGTACCTATGATCACAAAGAGTTAAATGAGTGTTGCACAGATAGTGGAAAAGGGTTTGCAGGTTAGGCTCAATAAATTTGGAGCCTTTGTGGAGGACCCCCAACATGGATTCCGGAGAATCGCAAAAGGAGAGAAAATAGGTAGATTGTTTACATTTGAGCTTGAGGACACTAGAAACATTGCACTTTATAATTATAAGGATCAAACCTTGTCTGAGTTAGAGATATGACACAAAAGGCTAGGACACATTGGTGAGAGAACATTGAAGCAGATATGTAGAGATCAATGTGTACTTGGGATACCTAATATATCCAAGCAACATATGATCTATAAATGTGGTGCATGTCAATTTGGTAAATCACACACGCTACCCTTTACAAAGAAAGTCTATATGCATGAGGATTACTTGGAACTTGTCCACACAAATGTGTGGAGACCAAGCAAGGACCCTTCAATTTCAGGCTCAAGGTACTATGTGTCATTTATTGATGATTTCGATAGGTGGACTATCTTGTATTTCATGAAACATAAGGATGAAGTGTTCAATTGTTTCAAAAAGTATCTAGCACTTGTTGAAAATCAAACAGGAAAAAGTTTAAAGAGGATAAGGTCAGATGGAGGAGGTGAGTACTTCTCCAATGAGTTTCATGCATTTTTGTTGGATAGAGGTATCAAGAGAGAGAGATCACAACTAGATATACTTGTAAGCAAAATAGAGTAGCATAGAGGAGGAACAGATTGATTGTGGAAGTAGGTAGATCTATGCTAAATGAAAATAAGTTGCCTAATTACTTATGGGTAGAGGCTGTGTCTACTGCCACTTATCTTATTAATAGGTTACCTTCTAAGTCCCTTGATGGGATGACTCCGGCATGGAATGGTAGGAGACCATCATTTTAACATTGCAAAATATTTGGTTGTGTTGCTTATGGTAAGTAGTGGCTTACGTAACACTTTACACATGTTGTCTAATCTTCTCTATCTTTGTCTCATCGTTGTATGATTAAGTGTGGTATCTTCATGTTTTGTCAATATTGGAATATTATTGGATTTTATGTTGTAGATCCTGGACCTATGGAGCTATGGACCTGTGGTATTAGTTATGGGAATACTAAATTTCCAACATTTGGTATCAAAGCTTCCAAGCTCCTAGATTCCCAGGTTCCCAGACTTCCAAGCTACCAACATATGGTTTGAGAGCATCTTCTAACATTTGACATATGACATACACACTTAATCTTGATGAGTAGAGATTTGAGAATTAGAAAATTTAGTCACATGTTTATTCATCAGTGTGGAGTATGAAGTTGATGATCTATTAGTAGCAGAATACTTTTAAAAGAGTATGAAAATACTTAGAGAAGTATTGTTTGAAGACCAAGACATGATGAAGAGAAGGCTACTTCAAATTCAAGGAAAAACAATGTTTTAGAGAAGATGAAGGAACCATATCAACATCAAATCACAGGTATTAGTTTCTACTATAAAATTAGTATTTGCACGTCATATCTTAGAAGAGCAGTTATGAAGAGATTTCAAGGATTGAAGAAATGCTTTTATACACTTTCATTCTTTGAAAATAAAAGCATTAGCTACATCAAAACTGTCACGATTAGATGAGTTTTGATAAATCTCTTTCATGGTAAGAAAGCTCATCTAAGAACACAAATTTGGAGATGAGATGAGTTTTGTTTTTATCAAATCTTGTGTTGTAAGTTGATTGGAAGTTTTTTTATCACATTGTGTACCTAGAGAGGTAAATCAGCATTTAGCCAAAAGGTTGGTGAATTCAGTCATATCAGTCACATTTGAAGCAGAGTTTTGATTCAAAGATATGAGGAGACGGTAAAACATGATTCTATAATCACTTCCATTTGTATACCATGTTTGTTTTGTCTCTCACTCTTAGCACTAGAGGAAGAGAAAAGCTCATACGAAGAAGTTAAGAATGCTTGCTGCTTCACGATGAAGAGAACAAAAGGTATGGAAGAGAAGTTTGAAGATGTTGACATCATCAGGTGGAAGAAAGATGCAAAAGAAGAAACTCCAATATTTCCAAAGGGAAAGTAAGACTTCCTTTTCTCTTGTATTTTCCATATACTTTTCCTAATTTATCCTCTACATCCAAAGACAAGTCTATGAGAACATCTTGTGTGAAGAAAGTCTAAGAAAGAATCAATTTCTTGTTTTGCACTATACTTGGTCATGTTTTAGTAGGTTTTGACAAAGAACATTGAGAGAAAGAAAAGCAGCACATATATGTTTTGACTCATATGTGTACGAGTTATGTTTTAGTTGAAGACTTTGAGCAGGCAGCTGATATGTTCCCTCAAAGAATTCTTAGATTGTCAATACAAAGATACTTGGTATATGACCAGTTGCAGAGAAGTATTCTTTCTTCTTTACCTAACTCTTGAGGTAAAAGAGTAGTTGTAGCAGATGTTGGAGACTTGGAGTAAGGTTTTTTTGGAGAAGGAAAATTATGAAATTTCAATATTTTTAGAAAACTAGGTATTTTAAGAAAATTTCAAAATTTTCAATATTTTGAGAAAATTCAAAAAATTCAGCAAAATTCAAAAAATTCAAAAAATTTACAAATAAAAAAATTTAGAAAATTCAAAAGACTTAGAAAATTCAAAAAATTCAGAAACTTTAGGAAAATTCAAGAAAAATTAGATTTTTGTGTTGTACCAATCACTTGAAGAATCTACTTTCTATGATTGTTTAGATTTTTTGGATACATGCTTGTATTCAAAAAGGTGTTCCATCAGATCCTATCACTTGATTGAGAAGTGGAGTTAGCCAAAAGAAAGTCAAGCAGATATTTTCACATTTCTCGCGAGTAGAATATGAAGATATGAAGTATCAAGTTGCAGCTTTTGGAGTTCTCAAAGTGAGATTTTGTCCACTTATGTTTCAAGTAGGAGTTGCAGATTCTTGGGAAGGATTTGTTTGAAGAAAAGTTTTACAAATTTGTGAGAAGCATTGACATTTAGAGACATTCAGGTAGCAAATCAAACATTCAGCCATGAAGGTTTGATGAGAGCGAATTCTACATAGGTATTGTGTTAGAGAGATCTTGATAGATCTTAAATGATCTTAAAGATCTTGAGTATTTATGAGTCAATTGTCTATCCTTTGTTTGAAAAGTCCTTAACGTTGAAAGAAGTAAGTCAAAGATTTAGATTCTATCAGATTTTTGTTGTAGAGAAAAAGAAGAAGATACTTGTTATGTTGTAGAAGATTATGGATCCTAAAATTTTGTTTCAGATATAGGTATTGATCACTGAAGATCAGATTTATTGAAAGAAGGAAGAGGTTCCAGATTTCGTAAAGTCTGATATAATTTGAATAATTCTAGATACTAGTGTTAAATCATCTAGGGGGTGATGAAACATGAAGACTTATTTTCAGCCATATCTAAAAGAATGCAGAGTCATACCTATAGGTATTCCTATGTTTCCTTTGTTAGTTTCTCTTTATGTTCCAGCTTTGAAAGAAGAAGGAAGAAGGAGAATGTCCGGAGAAAGTTCCTGTTAGGGTGTTCCTGTTCAGGAGAAAGTTCTAGAATTCTTTTGAAGATAAACTTGATATTTCGGAGAGGTATGTTTCAGAGGTGCACACATATATATTTATACCAAACTCTGAAGGAAGGAAACAGGTATTAGGACTTACAGATAGAACAAGGATGTAGATAAGATGACATCATAGATATGAAATTTTGATGAGACTCATGAGTTGAGTTGAGTTGAGTTGAGTACAGTGAGAGATGAACTAGCTAGTGTTCATAATACACTAAGTTGTGAGTTGTCAGTCACAAGTCCCAGGATTCAGTTCCTAATTTTGTTTAGTGTATTCACATTACACAACAGAAGTACATTGAGAAACCTTTCATAAGGTAAATGCAAACATGTGGATCCTAGCGTATGTCTACATGTTTAAGAAGCAAGGAGATAGTATGTGGATCCTACATATGTTGTCAAGCAGTGATTGCTTGATATATACACTAGTGTGTATCTAGTTTGCAGAATTTCTTAGGTATTATGGTTCATATTCAGCAAATTCAGTTTTTTGAAGTTTGAAGAAAGCAAATTCAGTTCTGTAGAAGACTTTTGAAGAAAAGGTTTGAAGGTCAATTCGAAAGTAGTTTGAAGCTTATGAGAGTTCGCAGATGAATGAAGTTTCTTATCCAGTTGAGTTTGTGCCAATATGACATTGCAGGGGGGGGATTGTTGGAAAACAATGTCACATCAATCCAAAATCCATTTAGGGCAGAAACCCTAATTTTGGTACTTAGTCATTCTTGGCACAAAAATGGGTAACATTTTTATGAACCTATCTTGTAGAGCTTGAAGAGAGCTTTCCAATGGTATATGACATTCAGTCAAAGATCAGATTTGGGAGAAAACCCTAACCCTAATTTTCTACTAATTTAGGGTTTTGACCTCAAATGATAGATCTCGGCATGAGGATCATAAAAATGTTTTTAGATCATTCATCAAGTAGTCAGAAGTGTGAAAAAGCAGGTCAAGAAGCTATTTTTAAAGTTAGCTAAAAGCAACTTTAAAAATAAAGCAAACTCACTTAAAATAAAGCAAAAGAAATTTGAAAAGCGATGTGATTAAAATAAAGCGCTTTTTTGTGAGTTTTTCACATGGAGCTTTAAGACCTATGTAAGAGAGTCTTGGGTCACTTTGTTAGACATCCTACACCAATTGCAATGCCAATTTTGGTCCCTTAGTAGAGGTGGTGCTCTAGCACACATGGGGCAGCCATGGTGCACTCTAGGAGCATGTTCAGGAGCATCTATGGAGTACTTCTTGGAGAAGAGTGTGCTCACACTCTTGCTTATGGAGAGGACATACCCATCAACAGCTTGGTGGTGTGGATCATCCATCTACATAATGTATTTGAAGATTGTCTTCTACATGAAGATTTTGGTGTACTTCAAAGACATTGGATGGAGGTTAACATAAGATTTGCATCGTATGTTAAGAATTCAGGTACATATTCTCTTTATGCACACAGGTACTACTTGGAGTTTATGGAGGCAGTGGCATCCATATTAGGAGGAGTCCTATTCGACATATCTAAAGGAGAATCAGTATGCACATGCTACATGCATTCGGATGAGGTGTTAGAGAAGGTGTGTCCACATGAGTATGAGGATTTCTGGCAGCAACATGTTAGCATTCTATGCTAAGTCTATAAGTATGTGATCTTTTACACACACATCTGATTTAGGGTCTTCCATAGCCTAAATTTAGATTAGGGTTTGTTAAATATCAGTTTCAAACTGATCTTTCCTCTTTCTATCAACTACATTCACTCTTCTACAACCTATCAGGTCATACATCTCATACATATTCAGATTTTTGTCCCTACATCTGAATATTCTTGTAAATTATGTACATACACTCTTCCATCTATTTCTGTTCACATAGAGTGGTTGAGAGTTTTGCTCCCACATTGTAAATTGACATTTGTATATATGATAGTGTGAGTAAGCAGTGGCTTATGTAACACTTTACACATGTTGTCTAATCTCTCTCTATCTTTGTCTCATCATTGTATGATAAGTGTGGTATGTTCATGTTTTGTCAATATTGGAAGATTGTTGGATTCTATGTTGTAGATCTTGGACCTATGGAACTATGGACCTGTGGTATTAGTTATGGGCCTGCTAAATTTCCAACAATCTCCACCTCTCGGATAGTCCCTTCTAGCATTGAAGAGGTGAATGGCACAGGTATTTCTTCCAACTTATCATCCACACCATAAGCATAAATTTTTTTGATCACTTCTCTCTCTAATAGGAGATTAAAGGGTTCTTGTGGTGGTTGCTTTTTATTAGCAACAAAACCACCTACAAGAAGATGAGGGATGTCATGAGGACTTGGACCTAGTTCTTCACTCACAATGAAGATTGTGGGAGCAATGAAAGATATGTATTTTGCAACCATGTTGCATTTCCTATTTAATTTCTTTATTAGAGGCATAGTCTCATCAAGGAGGTGTTGTGCTTCCACTACAATTATTTGAAACTGCTGGTGTTATTTCAATAGAAAAATTCAATATATGAACTTGAATATGAAGTATTTAGATAAAGATGCACCATGTTGTACTCTCCTTCTCTAGAGCTCCACGACGGTACGGTTTGGGTAGAAAACCGAGCTCCAAGCACTGTGCATAGTAGTCTGCATAGAGGCTACATAATACACAAAGAACATAGTACATAGGGAGCATGAAGATAGATTTTGAAGTGTAACTAATGCGATCCAACTTACACTCTCTGGCTCACCATGCCATAATATGTTTTATTAAGGAACATATAAGAAAGGGTCCAATATCCATTTGGCCTTTCACATGGATACTAATAGCAACAATCTCCCACAAAAGGGAAATATGAACAAAGTGACTCTGGGGGGAAAATAAAGAGTGATAAAGAATACCTAAGTGTAAGTATACAAAATATACCTCCCACCTAATGGGCATGTTACACAATATACAAGTAACTACGTAAGGTCATGAATCAAGTAACCCCGATCAAGTGAGAATAGTGTCGAAAGATATCGTGTGGTAGAGCTTTAGTCAAAGCATTTTCAACATTATCTCAAGTATGAACCTTCTCAAGAATAATGTACTCAGAGGCTAAGCAATCTCTTATGAAGTGATACCTCACCTCAATGTGCCTGCTCTTTACATGATATACCAAATTCTTAGCCAATGCAATGGCACTTTGACTGTCACTAAGTAAATGAGGTACATGCTAAGGTAGAGCCATATCAAAAGCAAGATGGGAATGCCACAATGCTTCCTTACATGCCTCACTTGCTGCAACATACTCTGCTTCTATAGTGCAAACAACTATACATTCTTGAAGATTAGATCTCCAAGAGATAGCACCTCTAGCAAAATGAAAAATGTACTTTGATGTAGACTAATGATTGTCTACACAACCAACATAATCAGAATCTGTGTAACCAATAATGGATGCTTTCCCTCTACCCAAGCATACAGACTTATGATTAGTGCCAATAAAATATCTCAAAATCATCTTGACCACTTCCCAATGCTTCTTTCTAGGACTCGACATATATCTGCTCACAACTCCCACTACAAATGCAATGTCTAGTCTCATTGCTACCATAGCATATATCAGATTACTGTTAGCAGACTGATACGGAACTTTGGTGATGAATTCTTTTCCCTCATGTGATTTGGGGCAATCCTCCTTGCTCAATTGCACATATATGGGTAAAGGTGTACTTGAATGCCTCTCCACCCCGCATATTGAACTTGTGAAGTAATTTGGATATGTACTCTCTTTGAGGCAAGTATATGCATCTTTTACTCCTATCACAAGTAATGTGCATACCAAGAATATGTTTGGCATCCCCCAAATCCTTGATATCAAATGTCTGGCTCAACTTCTTTTTCAGAATTATCAAGTCAAAGAGGACTTCCCATCAATCAACGTATCATTGACATAAAGTATTAGCATATCAAGTTGCCATCTAGGCATCTCTTTGTGTAGATAAAATCATCATCATTGATTTTGGAATAGCCTTGAGACTTCATAAAAGCATCAAAATTTTGGTACCATTATCGACGGGGCTCTTTAAGTCCATATAAGCTTTTCTTCAGCTTACAAACTAGACTTTCTTTAATAGGAACTACATAACCCTCTGGTTGTTTCATACAGATCTCAGTTATAAGATCTCCATGTAAGAAAGTAGTTTTCACATCTATTTGGAGTAGCTATAAGTCCTCCATTGCAATTAATCCACAAAACATTTGCAAGGTAGTCATCTTGACCAGTAGAGAGAAGATTTCCTCGAAAGCAACACCATGTTGTTGCTTAAGACTCTTTGCAACAAGTCCTGCTTTATACTTTTGAGAAGTATTATCTGATGTGAATTTCAATTTATATACCCATCTACATGGTAAAGCTTTCCTAACCTTTGGCAAAGGTACCATTTTTTGAAAGTAGGGAATACCTCATCCTTCTCTTTCATAGGATATACTCACACTTTTCTAGTGGCATTATCTATGAAAGTGAAAAACTAAAGAGAACCACCTAATGACCTTTCGGGCATAGGACCACACACATTTGTATGAATGAGATCTAAACACTGAATTGAAGGGTCAATGTGTGTCATGTGCACATTCCAAGTTTTCTTTCTATATTGACAATGCTCACAAAATGAAAAATCGGATAAAGAAAACACAAGTAAGTAACCACAACAAGAAAGATTTTCCACTCAACTACGAGATATGTGGCCCAAATGTTCATGTCAAATACAATCCATAGTATGTTCAGTAATAGCTAACAAATGTTCTTTCTATGATACAAATAAAGCATAAATTGAGCCAACTTTTCTTCCTTTTGCAATAACCATATTTCCCTTTGATATGCAAAATGATTGAGCATAGAAAACCACTTTGTAACCAAAGTAATCAAATTGACCAATTGACATCAAACTACATGATAATTGAGGTATGTGGCATATATTATGCATAGTAAATTTTGAACCATCAATGAGCTACACAACCACATCTCCAATCCTAACAACATCACATTGGTAAGATTCACCAACTCTCACAGTACGAAGAGAATTTTCTGCATTAGTAGAGAACCATTCTCTAAGTGTTGTCACATGGAAATCTAGCAGCCATGTGTGGGAAAGAGAATCAGCCATAAGAGCCTCATTAGGCATAGTATTGTCAAGTGTCAACACATCAGCATCATCAAAAATAGCATTGATTTCTTCAATCTTCATGGTTGAATTAGATGGTATAGATAACAATTTAACATGCCCATCAACATTCTGCCCTTTACCTTTAGCCTATAAAGCGTTATAACTTCAAGTGCCTTTTTCATCATATTTGCTACTTGCTTTTTAGTAGGAACAAATGAAATGTCAATCTCCTTTGCCATGTGTCCCAAATCTATATACAATGCTTTCAACCATAACTCCTCTTTAGTTGCTATGGTCAAACCTCTATCCCTGCTTCAGTTGAGGATAAAGCAACTGTAGGTTGCTTCTTGGAACTCCATGATACTAGCTTCAAACCTACAAATGCTAAATAACCAGAAGTACTTCTTCTATTATCCTTAGCTCCTATCCAATCTACATCTAAATATATTTTGATATCCAAATCTGAAGAGTAAGGATAAAATATACCTTCGTTGATTGTACCTTTGAGATACTTAAGTACTCTCAACCTGTAATTCCAAGCTCTAGGAGCTTGTTTCAATCCATACAATGCTTCCTTAAGTCTAAAAACATAAGATGGATGATTATGGTTTTCAAAACCTGGTGGTTGTGACATGTAGACCTCTTCTCTTATCCAACCATCTAAGAATGCATTTTTCACATCAAGTTGGAGGAGTCTCCAAATCCTTGCAGTAGGTACACTTATCAATGTCTTGATTGTAGTCATATTTGCAATTGGTGAGAATGTTTCTTCATAGTCTATACCATGAGTTTTTGAGCATCCTTTGGCAACTAATCTTGCCTTGTGCTTGGAAACTGACCCATCTAAATTTCTTTTAACTTTATATACCCATCTGCAACCAATTTCCTTTTGATTTGATGACACTAGAACCAAATCCCAAGTGTCCATCTCCCTCAATGCATCTATTTTTATTCTTTCATGGCCTTTTCCCAATTAGGGTTTCCCTTTTCCTCTTCATAGGTTGAGGGTTCCTCTAAAATATAGTCTTTTTCCAAGTTGATTGAATGCTTTGCAACAAATGTGGAATCATATTCATACCTTTCTGGTTGTTTCTTCTTTCTTGCTGATCTTCTAGGTGCTTGCTTGGAGCATTCTCCAACCTCTTGCATCTTTGCTTTGCCTCTTGACTTCCATAGCTTGTAATCCTTTTCCCTTTCACCTTCGTCATCAAATGTATCACTTCTTGGATCCTGGACCTGTGTATCATGCTTGCTTCCTGATTGATGAGAATCAAAATTAAGCTAAATGGTAGAGTTACCTTTTGTTTGTCTTCATCATACCAAGACCTGTGTTCTTCAAACACAACATCTCTACTTGTAGTGAATTACTTGTTTGAAGGATTATAGAACGTGTAACACATTTGAGTTGAATCATATCCAATAAACACTCCCGTTTTTGCCCTTTCATGTAGCTTACCTCTTATTTGTGATGGTACATGAACATAAGGTAAACAACCAAAAACCTTGAAATGTCCAAGACTAGGTTTTCTTCCATGCCATGCTTCATAAGCAATCATACCTTGAAGTGATTTGGATGGTAGTCTATTGACAAGGTACACAACAGTTAAAATAGCCTCTACCCATAGATAATGTAGCAACTTCTTCTCTTCAAGCATTGTTCTGGCTGATCCAACCAATGTCTTGTTTCTCCTCTCAACGATTCCATTCAGTTGGGGAGAGTACCTCGTAGTTACTTCCCTTTTGATACCTTTATCCTGCAAGAACTCATCAAACTCTTTGGAGAAGTATTCTCACCCTCCATCAAATCTAAGCTTCTTTAGTGATCTATGTGTATGATTCTCCACATTGTTGGAAAGATGGATGGAAACTCCAAGAAATGAGTAGGTACTGCCAAATCCTGCTTTGTACCAGCCCCTTGTAGCTTCAGATTTGAGTTGCAGGCCCTCTCAACTTTCCAATGACACTATACAAGTGGCTATGTGCTTTGGAAATGATGTGAGAAATGATTGAATCAAAACAGACTACTTCCAAGTTGAAGGATCAATGAAAACCTTCTATTTTTGTTCACAAACATGCTGCTTGTTATGCTCGATGCTTCTAGTATAGTAGGAATTAGAAAAAATCCTTCTAGTGGTATCCAATTAGCTTAGTAATCCAATGATTCCAAGTGGAATCACTTAAAATGATGGACTATACACAAAACAATCAATTTAGCAATCTATTCATTACCCCCGATTTTTAAGGACCTCTACAGAGTTTAACTAGTGCGTGCTCCGATGCACTTTTCTCCAAATTGGTGGAATGGATTTCCTTCCAAATTTGTGAGCATGTAGAGAACTTGGAGCTGATTCCAACAAGCTATAGAACATTGAGAATGAGAAAGAAATGACTGAGATAAGATCAATACAAGTTGCCTTTTATGAGTGACTATGATAGAGAGACCATAGATGAGAAATGTAGATATATTGTATTAAAGAACAATGTTGTACAAGATGATAGGCTTGATAATCAATACCTAATGATGGAGAGTAGTGTAGGCTACAATGTGAGCCTGACTATCTTAGAAATCCAATCAGCAATGGCTTGGAATTAAAGTGATCTAGCCCGTGAGTTTTCTAGCCATGTTTTATAGATGTGATGTTTAAATTTGAATTTGAATCCTCCATTGGCTCTCACTAAAAGGTAGTCCTCCAATCTAGGAGATATTCCCTCAAATGAAGTCGTGACTTTTCCAACTAACAAGTCCACAAGATTGGTAGTGTTTACAAATATTCTCTCAGATAAAAAAAATGCCTTTTACAAATAGTAAAGGATAAAAACTTCCTAGCAATGGTTTGCATGGAGCTTCATTGTTCATGAACTTCTAGCCAAATGTGTAGGCTTGAAATTTGCACCAACAGATCCCCCTCAAGACAAACATTTTGGCCTGGTCGTCTTCTTCAATCTTCATGAATGTCCTACAATCCAATCATTGACTTAAACCTGCAAAGTTTTGTATCATCTAATGCTTTAGACAATAAATATACACATTGCATATTAGTTGATACATATGCCAACTGAATCTCCTTGTTCAATAGCTTCTCTCTCACATAATGATAGTGGACCTCTATATGCTTGGTCCTAGCATGCTAAGTAGGATTTGCTGCAAGATGTAATGAGCTTGTACTATCTCCAAAAATCATTCGACATGTAGTATGCAAACCTAAATCTATATACAACAATCTGATCCATATGGCCTCTTGAGGTCTTAACATTCCCTACTTTAATCACTAAGTGCTTGGCGTCATCACCTGTTTGTACTTGATGTTTACCCTTTGGTTTCTCAAGGTCAGAGAGAAGAGCTACATTGCCTACCACATGGTTTGAGCATCGTGAGTCAATGTAGAAGAGATGGTCATCATTTATACCTAGTTTTGAAGTCATATTCATAATCAGAACACAATCTTCTTGCTCCTCTATGTAGTTGCTGTAATCCTTCCTTGATTTGTAGCCTCCTTGGTAGTTGCTATTGTAGTTGTTGTTGTAGTTGTTATTGTATCTTTGATGGTGATTGAATCTTCCTCTTGATTGTGTATATCCACCTCTTTGATATCCTCTTCCTCTCTGATTCTCGAAGTTCCTATAACACGCATCTGTAGTATGATTTGAAAATCCACAAGTATTACATGGTGAGGAGTTATAAGGTCTCCCCCTACCTTGCTTACCTCCTCTGCCCCTTCCTCTTGACGTTCTACCTCTCCCTACATAGTTGGCTTGTGAGCTAGTTCCTTCATCTTCAACCTTCTTGTTCTTCCCTTTCTCTTTGGACTTACTTTTATCACTGTATATGGTAGAAGAGCTATTACATCTTGATGAATATCCATTCTTGTTGAGCTTGGCTTCATGGCTAAATAGTTGCCCCATGAGTGTGGTAAGGTCTAGAATCTGCATGTCCATGTATAAGTCCATGGCAGTTGTGAAGCATGGCACAAGGTTGAAAATTTTGACCTTTTGCTTCTTCTTACTTTGGTTGTTTCTTTTTCCCTTTCCACTTGCTCTTGCTTGTGAAGTTTGCTTGCGAAGTCTCTTCTTCATCTTCTTCCTTCTTCTTGACTTTTCGATTCTTCTCATTCTTATCTGCATATAGAGCACTAACTGAATCACCATGATAGGAGTTACCTTCCTTTATGCTATTGTTTGCCTCTTGGTTGAAGACTTGTCCAAGAAAGATGTTGATGTCTGGAGTTTGCACATCCATGATGAGATCATATATTATAGTGAAAGATTATCATTGCTTATCACTTTGAATGCCATTGACAATTTTCTTCATGATGACCTCTTCTTCAATCAGCACTCCAATGGATGCTAACGGATCCACAACCACCTTGACATTGGTAACAAACACCGTGATGGTTTGTTTATGTTACTTCTTCATTTGGTTGAACATGTTCCAAAGATGATCCTTTCTTGCTTTGGTACATGCACAAAAGGATAAAAACTTCCTAGCAATGGTTTCCATGGAGCTTCAATTGTTCATGAACTTCTAGCCAAATGTGTAGGTTTGAACTTTGCACCAACACACATGTGTTAGATACTTTTTGAAGCAATCAAACACTTCATTCTTACTCTTGATAAAGTATAGAACATTCCATCTACTATGGTAATCAATAAATGAGACAAAATACCTTGATATTGCCAATGAAGGTTCTTGACTTGGTCCCCATGCATCTGTATGTACTAAGTCCAATAAGTTGTTATGGATGTAGCCTTTGTGGTTGAGCGGTTGTCTTTGTGCCTTTTCGATCTGACATGCATTAGACTTGTTGATCATGTTTTGCCTTGATATGTTCGGTAGTCCTAGAACACTTTGATCCTTGCATATATCCTTCAAGGTTATTTCATTCACATGAGCAAGTCTCTTACACCACACTTCAAGCTCACTTAGGGTTTGAGGCCCAAAAGTGAATAGAGCTATGTTCCTGGTTTCTCCTACTTCAAAAGTAAAGAGCCTACCATGCTTCTCACCTCTGTCTATCTTCTTGAAGCCTTGATATGGGTCTTCCACAAAAGCTCCATGTTCAGTGAACCTAACTTGCAAGCCTTTTTCAACTACCTAACCTACACTTAATAGGTTTTCAGTGATAGTGGGTACATAGAGAACCTTAATCAAAATGTTTCTCCTACCATTGGAAGCTTTGGCATTACCAATCTTCTCCACATTGTGCTTTGTATCATCCGCTCTTTTTACTTCATGTCTATGCTTTGGACTTTCCAAATCGAATAGAAGAGCAATGTTACCTGCAACATGATTCAAACATCTTGAATCTATGTAGAACAAATGATCATCTTCTTTACCTTCTTTGTGGCTTAGATTCATTAGAATGATTGAGACTTCATGTGGTTGATCTTCTAAATATTTGTTGTAGTCCCTTCTATTATAGCCTCTATTGTTATTGTTGAAGTTGTGTCCACCTCTGCCTCTATTGCTGCCATATCCACCTCTTCCCACTTCCTTTTTTGGTCTTCCTAGTGAACCATCAATTCTATGTGGTGTGGTTGGTCTTATCTCATATGGTACAAGGTTGAAAATTTTGACCTTTTGCTTCTTCTTACTTCGGTTCTTTCTTTTTCCCTTTCCACTTGCTCTTGCTTGTGAAGTTTGCTTGCGAAGTCTCTTCTTCATCTTCTTCCTTCTTCTTGCCTTTGCGATTCTTCTCATTCTTATCTGCATATAGAACACTAATTGAATTACCATAATAGGAGTTACCTTCCTTTATGCTATTGTTGGCCTCTTGGTTGAAGACTTGTCCAAGAAAGATGTTGATGTCTGGAGTTTTCACATCCATGATGAGATCATATGTTGTAGTGAAAGATTATCATTGGTTATCACTTTGAATGCCATTGAGAATTTTCTTCATGATGACCTCTTCTTTAATCAGCACTCCAATGGATGCTAACGGATCCGCAACCACCTTGACATTGGTAACAAACACCGTGATGGTTTGTTTATGTTACTTCTTCATTTGGTTGAACACGTTCCAAAGATGATTCTTTCTTGCTTTGGTACATGCAGAAAAGAAAGTCTCGAGGGCATCCCCAGTCTCTTGAGATGTTTTGCATCCTCTAATATGTGGTAATAGAAAGTTAGAGATAGATTTAAGTATGTACGATCTTGTTTGAGCATCCCTTGCACACCAAAGTGTGAGCTTATCTATCTCCTCTTGTGTAGGTCCTCCTTTGGATATTGGAATAGGCATAACTTCATCACCTCCTACAATTCCATAAAGCTTTCTACCTTGCAAATAGGCCTCCATTTTGATTTGCCAAGTTGTGTAGTTGTGTTGATCAAGCTTCTTGATCATTGAACAAAAGTCATCACCCATCTTGATCTAGCTCAGATACCACTGAAAGAACTTAGAGAAGCTTGTAGGAGGTAGAAAAGTGAGTTTTGAAGCAACCACATTTGGTCCAGACAACCAGCACAAGACCATCCCTTGAGCTTATGGAAACTCAATTAGAACATATAGGCATGAAATAAGTGCAAAGAAATGCACTACCTACTTTGGAGCATCAAGGAGAAAGAGTCGATACAAAACAGATAGGTTCATGCGTCGACTAGCTCAAGAAAAGTTACTATCTATGGAAGAGACAATGAACTTCAAATGCCCATAGCAACCAGAATGATTACAATTATAAAAAAAACCTTTTTATGGGAGTGATACACATACAGTTGAGTGTATATAATGCACCAAATTAATAAGAATAAGCAAAATATGCTATAGGAATGAATCAGACACTCAATGGTCATACCTCCTATTTTTTAGGAATACATAGAGATTGACCCCAAGGCCAAACGACTATAGTTTCTCCCAATCTACTAAACCAAATGTTGTGTAAAATTTAGAGGCATAAACAGACACTACTACCTTTCCAATGAGCCATCTCTCATCAAATTTGAAGCTGTGGAGAGAGTAGCAGCCTCTACAAGATTAGTGTTGGCGAAGAAGATGATGCAGAAAATTGAAGGAGCAAGACAATGATGGTCACAAGTGTATGTATATTACTTCCATGTATTGTACAAGTGATTTCAATTCATTATATAGACTATAGAAGTGATACACAAGTTCTAAAATTGGATTTTGAATTCAAATGAAGGTGGGAATGGTTGTTGGAGGGAATCAGTTCACTTTCCTACAATCTAGGAAAAGTGAAGATCTAGTTTGATCTACTTTTAGGTGATTGATTTCTTGATTGATTACAACTCAACCACCACAAATTCTTGGAATTTGGGCCCTTTAGCTCAAGGCTTTTACAATGTTAAAAGATCCATGAAAAATATTTTAAAAAAGTACAATAAGTGATCATAAGTAAAAGAACTCTCCAACGGATATTCTTTTGCTATAATCCAACTAATAGTTTTTGATGTAGATCAAATCCACCTCAAGCATAGTGTAAGCTTGATGTTCCAACAATGGATGCTTACGATAATTTCATATATTGAAGTAGCTCTTCTAAGGCATCTGCATTCATTTGCATGGTACCGTGGAGGTCAGGACCCTTGGAGAGACGATCATATAGGCCATATTGACTTTTATATTTTTGAATCCTCCAAAAAATTAAAAAACATTTGGCATGTGGTCTTAGGAGGTATAGAGGTGGAATCCATAGCTCACAAATGCACAAATAACTGATCCATCACTCTCTGCGTAGTTGCAAAAGTGAGAAATAAGGAGACAAGACTCCTATTTATGGATTTTCTAGAATTTTTAAGTGATGGGTCCCACTTTTTAACAAAAGTGACTTTTCTTAAAATCAAAACAGGGATGAGTTTTAGTAAGAAAAACTGACATTTGGCATCACAACAAAGAAAATAAACAACAAGAATGATCTTACACGCAAAAAATTGAGAATGTATAAATACAAGTGGAATGTGGTCAAAATATTCCTAAAGCAAATGTGAAAATATTTTCATTGCAAAAATATGTTTGTACATAGGTATCACGTCGTTTTTACATAAAAATAGATAACATTGTGGAAAAAGAGCTATGACAATGAAATTTTAGTCCCATTCATGCTCCAGTCTATGAAGGCCTTGAATTTGTCTTCCAATCTCTTTCCAATCCATGGAAATTTCATAATAGAGTAAAAGATTATGAAATTCATGAACAATAATGATAGAATAAGATATATAAATGGAATGAAACTCTCACCTTTTTCCCTCATATTTGAAATTTGAAATCATGAGGATCATCATATCCCATGATAAGTAAGTGCTCTCTCAAGTTAGCCAAGTTCCAATGCTGATTAAGTAAAACCACCTCCATATCATTGTTGGGTAACTTTACATTAATTTCAAATAAAACTAAAGATCCGTAGAGGTACGATGTTTTGAAGAGCAAAACCCTATACCTATGTCACCAACTCCATATCTAATTTACAAAGAGGTACGATGTTTTGAATAGTAAAAACCTATACCTATGTCACCAATTTTACTATGTTATGTATTCTCTTTTGACAATCCTTCTACATAGCCTCAAGTTTTTCCTAGTAAACATTCTACTACCTTGTATGTAATATCTTTACATAGGAACATTGTAGGAGTTTCTACAAAAGCAAGACCTTGAAATATGAACAAAAATCAATTGATCGATATAGTCCAATTTGGACCTATTGATCTAGACACTTGTGTGAATTTCAAAGAGTTATGTATATCCATTACCATCTTATGCTTGAAAAATGATAGGGACAAAAAATCAGGTTGCAGCCACTCTAGACTAAGAAGAGAATCAAGTTTAATAATCTCCGACCTTCCATTATCATCTGTAGAAGGAATAATGTACTTTTGAGTTTAAATGAAGATCCTTTCATGAATAAATTTAAGAGGTACATCTTGAAATAATAATTTCCCAATGTTTGCATGTAATGCTTTGAAAGTGCATGTAAGGCTATGAAGTGGTTGCTCTTCTAGTAAACTAGAAGGAAATATGATTGTAACAAAGAAAAACATAGTGAGATGACTAAGTAGGACATTTAACACCATGAAGAACTGGAAATAGTATAGAAATGCTCAAAATGGATTGGATATCTAGTTCTATTATAGTTTTCCAACTTCATGGTTCACACTGTTAAGACATGTTATACAATAGCAACCATCACCATGTGTTTGCTACTTAAAGCTTAGGAGCTTACCCTGAGATTAAGGAACCAAATTTCCACGATCTCGAACACGATGAGGACCAAATCTAGATGTTTGCATAAACACCGATGCACCTTTGCAAAACTCTTGTGGTAGCCAACTTCCTTCCAATATTTTGATGTTGTGAGATAGTCATTTTTCTATATAAGAGTATTTTAATAAGTGGCCATGCTAGAAGTAGTGATGTATTTTGTATGTTGGCTATTGAGGATAAGTTGGATGTTTCCAATTACACATTATGCGTTTATATGATGCCTCATGTATTGGTTGCAGAAGGATTGTGGAATATTGTGCATGGTGTTGAAAAACATCCTATTACACCTATAAAGACAATTGCTAAAGATGATGCAAATGGTGTTGAAGATTGCGATATTCTTCAAGTTTCCATTCGTGTTGCGGTTCCTACTCCACCTACTCTAGAGGAACTTTTTTGGGATGGTAGAGATGCTCAAGCACATGCATTGATAGCCTTGTATATCAAGCATGCCATTATTCCTCACATTCGCTGTTGTAGAAGAGCAAAGAATGCTTGGGATACACTTACCACTTTTTACCAAGCAAGGAATGAGGCTCGTGTTGTTTACCTCAAATAATAATTGGACAATGAGCACATGAATGAATGAGATTCCATGGATACTTTTTTAACAAAGATAAAAAATGTGAAGGAGCAATTGATTTCCACTTATGAAGTTTTTCTTGACAGCTCACTTGTGTAAAGTGTTATGAATGGTCTTCCAAATTCACATCAGAGTTTTGCTTCTACTCCTTCATTGATGATGAAGGGAAATCCAAAGGCCTTAACATTGAGGAGTTAGTTAGAGTTCTCCAAAACTGGTTGCTAAAGAGACAAGGAATAAAGAGGCTGGAATGGTTGTCGTAGAGGCCTCTATACCCAAAACAGATTCTAGTAATCTTGTTCAAAATGAAGAATGGGCATTTACTAATGTTTACAATTACGATCCATCTTGTTATGAATAGTCTATGTCTGCAATAGACTCAAATGTTTGGTACTTTGATAGTTGGGCAACCAAACATATTACCTTGTAGTGTAGTTTCGTCACTTCAGTTCTATCTACCCCTATAGGGAATATTATCACATGTGCCAACATCACCTCTTAACCTATCAGGGGAATTGGTAAGATCTTTCTGAATACTACTGATGATAGTTCTTTTACATTGTCAGATGCTTTATTTGTGCCAAGGATCAAGAAAAATCTGTTATTTGTTTCAGCATTAGCCATAAACAACTTGGTTGTGAAATTTGTTGATAATAGATGTACAAATCATGATTTTTCAAATGGTGACATCATTATTGCTTCTAGCATTTTATGTTGTGGGCTATATAAGCTCATAGATTATGCAAAATCTATGAATGATTTAGCATGTGAAGATCGAGATTCTTAGGCTATGTGAGATGCAAAGCTTTGGCATGCATGCTTTGGTCATATTTTGCTACTTTGATACACCTATAGAAATCTGAAATGGTATCCTTCTTGCCCAAACTTGAGGCACATAGTAAACATGTTTATGAAGGCTTTATTTTGGGAGAAATGCAGTGTTTCACATTCCCAAAAGATCGTTCAATTCGAGCTACTTAGAAATTGCAACTTGTTCACAATGATGTCTATGGTCCTATGCAGACACCCTCCTTTGGGAACTACCTTTGCTTTGTGACTTTCATTGCTGATTTTTCTAGGCATGCATGGGTATATCCATTGAAGGCAAAGTCACAAGTGTTTATGTGCTTCGAATAGGTTGTGGTTTTGGCTAAAAATCCATCAGCATGTAAAATGGGCACCCTCCATTTTGATCGAGGGGGGGAATATACATCTTCTAATCTTAATGCATTTCTAGTTGAACATGGGATAAAAAAATTAGTGTCGAGTTCCATATACACCTCAACAAGAATGGAGTTGCTGAAAGGAAAAACAGTTCACTCATGGAGATGGTGAGGTGTATGGTCAAGAGTCAAGCTTTACCACATATTTTGTAGCTTGAGGTTGTTATGTGTGCAGCATATGTTCTTCATCGATGTCCCACTAAAGCATTGCATCTTATCACTCCATATAAGTCTTGGCATTGCCACAATCAATCTGTGACTCACCTACGTATCTTTGTTTGTCTCGCATATGCAATAGTGCGTGAACAACAAGGCAAGAAATCAAATGATAAAGTAGTGGGTACAATTTTGAAAGCAAAGGCTATCATCTATACCATATAGAGACTAAACACATTTCTGTTAGTGGTGATGTTGTTTTTGTGGAAGTTTCTACTTAGCCATTTTATGCGTGTACTAAGGAGACATCTGTTAGCTCTAAAGACATGTATGACAATTTGTTGCCTCTTTTTATAGCTGAATAGTCTAGTGTTGGTCCACATGAGGCAATTTCATAGCCCTTATACGTTTCACATGATGATGGAGATCATTCCATTTCTGATGTAGATTTACATGATGCACTTACTAATGAGAAAACTCATATAGAGGACGCAAAGACTATGCCTAAATGGCTGGTGTAGACTTTGGGAGATAGAAAATTAGATGCACCTCTATCATATCGTACTTGTTTAGTCTTTCATAGTGCTTCTTTTGCATAAGATTGTTATGCTATGGATGTCTCTATTCTTTGTGATGAGAATGATTAAGTTTTGTTTGATGAAGCACAAAATTCAGAAAATTGGATGGCTACTATGCAATTATAATATGATGCTATAAAAAAAAATGGTACCTCATCTTTATGTGACTTGCCCCTTGGCAAGAAGCCCATTGGCACTAAGTGGGCATACAAGCTAAAGTGTAAGGCTGATGGAACAATTGACATGTATAAGGATAAGGTTGTTGCAAAGGGTTATGCTTAAGAAAAAGGCATTGATTTTGATGAGACCTTTGGTCCCACATGATAAATGACTACTGTTCATATCATTTGTCCACTTGCAGCTGATCATGGTTGGAACATACAACAGTAAGACATTATAACTGCATTTTTGAATGGTGACTTTCATGAAGAAGTGTATGTTTTTAGTCCCGTAGTTTTGTGTAGAAAGGGCATGAAAACAAAGTGCGTAGGTTGAAAAAGGCATTAAATGGTTTGAAGCAAGCAACATGTGCTTGGTATGAAAAGACACATGCCTGCCTGATTGGACATGGTTTTGAGAATAGCCCAAGTGAGATCACCTTATATGTTAAGCATGAAAATGATGTGCTTCTGATCCTTGTTGTCTATGTTGATGACATGCTGCTCACTGGTCCTCATGAGAAGCATATTGCTGATTTTAAGGTTGATTTGCATGCCTCATTTGATATGTCAGATTTGGGCCATTTGCATCATTATTTGGGCATTTAGCTTATGCAAGTTGATGGTGAAATAGCTTTGTGTCACTGAAACATTATTGTAGCATTTTGGCCTTGAAGACTACAAACCTTTTGCCACTCCTATAGAGAGAGGTTTACAATTAAATCTTCATGATGCCAGAGATGCATTTGATGTTGTCCTCTATCAACATGCTATTGGATGCTTGATTTACTTATGCATTACTCGGTCACATATTCAGTTTGGTGTCTCATAAATGAGCAGGTTTATGCATTGCCCATGTTTAATGCATTGGCAAGCTATTAAGCACATCTTTTGCTACTTGAGTGTTACCCAGCTACTTGGATTGTTATATCCCAATGGGGGATCACTACCGCTAGATTTACATGCTTTTTTTTACTCTGAGTGGGAAAGTTGCTATGACACTCGTGTGTCCACTAATGGTATTTGCTTCATGATTGGTAGCTCATGCATATCTTGGTTGAGCAAGAAGACCTACTATGGCCACTTCTTGTTGTGAGGCTGAGTAAAGGGTGGCTTTCAACCTACTATGGCCACTTCGTGTTGTGAGGCTGAGGATAGGGTAGAGTGTGCATGGCTCAAACGCCATATGGCTGATTTGGATGGTGGTCACCACCACCACCTTCACTTACTATGGGACACATTGGCACTTGCAAGGTGCCCTATGCTCCATGCTTGCACTAAGCACATTAAGGTGCACTATCATTATGTCTAGGAGAGGTTCTCTGCTGGAGAGATTAGTTGGGCATATGTGCTTACATAGGAGAACATTGGAAACCTTTTTACAAAGGCTCTACCTAGGGAGAACTTTAAAGTATTTTTGAAAGCTTTGGGATTACTTCCTTTTGTGGATTGATTCCACATAGCTTCGCACTTCCTTATACATGAGTGCCAACTCGTTGTTCAGAGCATCAGTCCCAAGGGAATTTGTTGATATATTTGGGTAGTGATGTGTGAGAACAAACTAGGAATGACGAGGCATGTTTTTCCCTCTTTAGGAGGTTTTTTTTGGCCCCTATATACATCCTATAGCCCTAATGGCTCACTTATCTTTGAACATTCTCTTGGTAATACATTCAATATTGTGTGTTATGCTCCAAGCGTTTTCTTCTTCCTTGTGCTGCTCACGTGCTTCTGTAGACCTTCAAGTCTAACAATGTTTCTCAAATATAAGGAGACCAATCTAAAGTTAACTCCTCATAAATGCCACTTCTTAGTAACACATGGTACTCTACTAGAACATGTAGTCTCCATGCAAGGTATGGCTCAAGATCTTTAGAAGGTAGAAGCAATCCTGAGAATGTCATGGTCGATCTATAGGAAGGAAGTTCAAGGGTTCCTAGGGTATACATGATACCATAGGAGTCTCATTCAAATGTATGAAAATATCAGAAAATCGTTGTCTAGACTCATGGATACGAATACCACATTTGAGTAAATAGATAATGAGGATCATGCTTTCTTGCAATTAAAGTCATGACTGATCTATGCATCCATATTAATGTTGCTTGATTGGAATCACCCCTTGCATATTCATGTAGATGCTAGCCTTAAGGAATTCATCGCATTCTTAGCACAACTAGGAGATGAAGAAAAGAAAAATCACCTAATACATTATCAGAGTTGCCTATTATGCTAAGCTAACCAGAACTATAGCTCACAAAAAGGGAGGCTCTAGCCATGTTTTTGTATTATAGAAATTCCAATACTACTTGTTTGGTGTTACGTTTGTAGTCAATACTAACCATCAGGCCTTCAATACTTGCTCAACAAGCCTCACATCATTGGAAGCATATGGAGATGACTCTTTCTCTTCAAGGAATTGATTTTGAAATACAAATATGATGAGGGTGACATCATGTGTTGAATAATCACATGGCATGCATAATCCCCAAGACAACATCCATGCATGGATTTTTTGAAGATTTTTGGGTGTCTCTTGTTGATATATTTAGCTAGTGATGTGTGTGAACATACTAGGAATGTCGAGGCACTGTTTCCATCTTTAGGAAGTTTTTTCCCTTGGCTTGTATATACGCCTATAATCCTAGCAGGTCACTTATCTTTGTACATTCTAATGGTAATACATTCAATATTGTGTGTTATGCTCCAAGCTTCTTCTTCTTCCTTGTGTTGTTTGCATACTTCCACGCACCTCAAACTCCAAGAATTGGGATTAGAGGAGGTCCTCATTTCATCTACGGCATCATTGAAATCACTTTGGTCATAGTCTCAAAATCACACAAAATTTGGTGAGCATACTCATGGCCATAAGCAGTTCAAAACAACCTTGCTGTGGTGTCAAAATCGTGATCTAAGCTTGTTTTTTTCTTGAAATGCACTATCACAGTGCTTATGTAGGCAACTTCATCTTTTTGTGCCAAAGATATATGCACATGATATGATTTGTTAGTATAAGCATCTTGAAGTTTGCTAGAGGTTTATCAGATCTCAATAGGGTAGCTCTATTCAACATCTTGAGATACAACCATTTTTCTGCATCGTGGTATTTTAGTTAGTGGCCATGGATGAAAGTAGTGATGTATTCTATATGTTGGATGTTGAGGATAAGTTTGATGGTACTAGTTATCCATTATAGGCTTATATGATGCCTCATGTATTGGTTGCAAAAGGATTGTGGAATATTGTGGAGGGTGTTGAAAAACTTCCTATTTACTTGCAAACACAGATGCTAAAGGTGATGTAGACGGTATTGAAGATGGTCATATTCTTTAGGTTCCTATTTTTCTTGTGGTTCCTACTACAACTACTATAGAACAAATTTGTTGGGATGGCAAGGACGCTCAGGCACAAGCATTGATAGCCTTGTCTATCAAACATGCCATTATTCCTCACATTTTCTCTTGTAGAATAGCAAAGGATGCTTAGTATACACTTACCACTTCATATCACGCAATGAATGAGGATTATGTTGCTTACATTTCAAAATAGTTGGAGAGTAAGCACATAAATGAAGGAGATTCCATGGAAAATATTTTGACAAAGATCAAAGATTTGAAGGAGTAATTAATTTTTGTTGATGAAAATTTGCCTGATAGTTCACTTGTGCAAAATATTCTGAATGATCTTCCAGATTCATGTGAGGGTTTTCCTTCTACTCTTCAATTGATGATGAAAGGCAATCCAAATACCTTAACATTTGAGGAGTTAGTCTCTATTATGTTGCAAGAAGATCAATCTAGGTAGAACATGTCCATTATGCATGTTGCATATCAAGATTTCCTAGCTAATCAAAAGGGCAAAGGTAAATGGAGCTCTTCTACTAATAAGCTAACATCTACTAATTCTACAAAATCAAAGAAGGATGATAGAGACAAGAAGAAAACAAAAAAGCAAAAAGTGTTTTGCAAATACTCTAAAGCAAATGATCATGTCATAAAGAGTTGTCCAAAACTTGGTGCTAGAGATCCAAAGAGGAAAGAGGCTCCAATGGTTGTTGTAGAGGCCTCTACACCCAAAATAGAGTTTGATAATCTTGTGCAGAATGAAGAATGGGTGTTTACTAGTGTTTGCAATTTTGACCCATCTTCTCATTAGTAGTGTAGATCTGTACTAGACTTAGATGTTTGGTACTTTGATAGTAGGGCAACCGAACATATTACCTCATAGTGCAATTATTTCACTTCACTTTAGCCAACCCCTACAAGGAATATTGTCACGTGAACCAACAACTGCACTTATCCTATCATATGAGTTGTAAAGATCATTCCAAAAAATATATTATTAATTTCAGCATTAGCCAAGATCGGCATCGTTGTGAAATTTGTTCATGATAGATGTAGAGTTCATGATCTATGAAATGGCGATGTTGGTTCTCATATTTTATGTGTGTTGGTGCAAATAGCAAGCCTACACATTCGGCTAGAGTTTATTGAAGCTCCATGGAAACCATTGCTAAGAAGACTTTATCTTTTACCATTTGTAAAAGTCATTTTTGACTTGAAAGAATATTTGTAATCACCACTAAACTCGTGGGATTTGTTAGTTGGAAAAATCATGACTCTTCTTGAGAGAATATCTCCTATATTAGAGGATCACCTTTAGTGAGAGCCAATGGAGAATTCAAATTCAAATTTCAAATGTATCATCTATAAAAGATGACTAAAAAACTCGTGGCTAGTGTGACTCCATTTCCGAGTTCTCCTTGACCACATTTTAAAAGAGTAAGGCTTACATCATAGCCTACACTACTCATTATCATTAGGCATTTATTATCATGCCTATGATCTATTACAACATTGTGTTCTAATACAATAGATCAATACGTTTCATCTATGGTCTCTCTGTCATAGTTACTCAAAACAGTCATTTTGTATTGCTCATATCTCACTCATTCCTTCACCATTTTCAATAATCTATAGCTACTTGGGATCCGCTCCAAGTTCTCTACACGCTCACAAATTTTGAAGATAATCCATTCAGCCAATCTGGGGAAAAGCATGTCGAAGTACACATTGGTCAAACTCTGCAGAGGTCCTAAAAAATCAAGGGTAATGATTTGATTACCAAACTGATTGCTCTGTGTATAGTGCATCATTTTAAGTGATTCAACTTGGAATAATTAGCTCATTAAGATGATTTAATATCTCCAAAAGGAATTTTTCTAATTAATACTCTACTAGAAGCACTGAGCATACCAAGCAGCAGGTGTGTGAAAAAAAATACAAGGTTTTCATTGATCCTTCAACTTGGAAGTAGTCTGTTTTGGTTCAATCATCTCTCACATAATTTCCAAAGTACATAGGCACTTGTATAGTGTCATTGGAAAGCTAAGAGGGCCCACAACTCAACTCTGAAGCAAGACGGGGCTGGTACAAAGAAAATAGGATTTGGCAGTACCTACTAGATTCTTGAAATGTCCATCCATCTTCCCAACAGTGGTATCTGTTGGTGTAAATTACAAGCCTACACATTTGGCTTAAAGGATGCATTGAAGTCGATACATACATGAAGAAGCATAGGAACATATGCTAGTGGTTAATTACCACTTTACCTCATTGTAAAAGTCAAATTGACTTGGAATCTCTTGTAATCACCTACCAAAAGGATTAGTGGAAAAAATAGTTGTATGATTGAAAGAATATCTCCTAGCATTTAGGAGCTTGATCATAGGGAGCCAAAAGTTTGAATTTGAATTCAAACTTTCACTCATTCCTTATAAAAAATGAACATGAAAAGTCGCGAAAGAGAGAGAGCACTCCCGAGCCTAGAATTACTGATTTTTGAGTGTGTGTGTGAGGTCTACACTCTAGCTCACACCTCTCTACACCATTTGGCAATGATATTCATGCCAATGGAGTTGTATACAAATGTTCATTAATACATACATTCACATTGTCCATCTCTTTATTCTCTGCTAGTCTACTCAAAAGACTAGCAACTTGTCAAGGGCATATCTCAGTCAATTCTTCACCAAATTCAGTGATTCAAAGCTTGTTGGATTCCGCTTGAAGTAATCTACATGCTGTCAAAGTTTGAAAACATTCCATCCAGCCATTTTGGAGAAATCGGCATCGAGGTGATCTCTGATCATTTTCTGCTATAGTCCTAAAAAGTCGGGGGTATAACTTAACTTGCTAAATTGATTTCTCTTATCATAAGCTATCATTTTACATCATTCCACTTGGAATAGGTAGCTTACTACGCTAGTTAGATACCCCTAAAAGGAATTTTTCCAATTCCTACTGTGCTGGTCATACTGAGCAAAATATCTAGCAAATGTCAAGACATAAATAGAAGGTTTTCTTGAGTTTGTGACTTCCAAAGTTATTTGTTTTGATTCAATCATTGCACAAATCATTTCCAAAGGACATAGGACATTTTATGGTGTCATTGGAAAGCTAAGGAGGTCTAGTTATCAACTCTGAAGCAAAAGAGGGCTGGTACAAAGCAGGTTTAGCAGTACCTACTCAGTCTCTTGGAGTATCCATCCATCTTTCCCAATAGTGGTATCAGAGCAAGTTAAGGTAAAATGGGAGATGGTTTTCCTTCATTTATTGATAAATTGGACAGGAACAACTATCAAGCATGGTCTCTAAGGATGAAGACCTACTTATAAGGAAGGAGTCTCTATGGTTACATCTCAGGAGATGAGGAATTTCCCTCATTCAAAGCAAGAGGATTACCAACCAAGGAAGAACATGAAAAGCTCAACACATGGTGTGCTAAGGATGCATTGGCAAGGTCTTATTTACTCAACTCTATATCTGATCTTTATCAACTCTTCTTTCAATATTCTTTACTTCAATGTTTGCAAAGAAACATTAGGAAATTATAAGTATATCTCAAAAAATCATTAATCTCATACATACTTTAATACACATGCTCATTCATTCCTATATGCACTTTATATGTATGCTTTCAATCATGCTAATATATACTAGTACACACACATACTAACACACATACATGTTAACATTACATTTAAATCACCATATTCTAAACTTATGTCTTCCTCCATATGCTAATACATACTTATATGTTTTAGCACTCATAACTATACAAATGCACAAGGTATTCTCCTGAACCGAATGGGGTAGCTGAGAGAAGAAATAGATTAATTGTTGAGACAACTAGATCTATGCTTAATGAGAAAAAATTACCTAACTATCTATGGGCAGAGAGTGTTTCTACTGCCACTTACCTCATAAACAGGTTACCATCTAAGTCTCTTGATGGCATGACACCCTGTGAAGCATGGCATGGTAAGAGACCTTCACTTGACAATTGCAAAATATTTGGATGTGTAGCATATGTACACATTCCTTCTCAGATAAGAGGTAAGCTAGACCCAAAGGCTGAAAAATGCATCTTTATTGGGTATGATCTAAATCAAAAAGGTTACAGGTTTTATAATCCTACCAATAAGGGATTTATGGTAAGTAGAGATGTTTTCTTTGATGAAAATTATTCTTGGTATGAGAATGAATGCAGGAAGGTCAAATTACCCTATGATTTGGAAGAGGAATTTCCAAGTCTTACAAAGGAGGAACCTACTCAGAATGAAGCCTCAAGTTCAGATGATGAAGACACTATCAATCTTGAAGAATTCAAAGCATGGAAGTCCAAAGGCAAAATTAAGATGAAGAAGCTTGAAGACATACCTGAATCCTCAACTCAACCATTTAGAAGATCACAAAGAGAAAGCAAGAAACCTATCAGATATGGGTATGATACATCTCTTATTACTAAACATTCTGTTTATCTTGCCAAAGATTTGTCAAATGAAGAACCAGGATCATATGAAGAAGCAATAACCAAATCAGAATGGAAAGAAGCTATGGATGAGGAGATTGATGCACTCAAAGAGAATGACACATGGGAGTTAGTACCTAAGAAGGACTCAATGAAGGTAATAGGATCCAGATGGATCTATAAGCTTAAAAGAAATTCTGATGGCACAATCAATAGGTACAAAGCCAAATTGGTAGCCAAAGGTTTTGCACAAACCCAAGGCATTGACTATGAGGAGACATTCTCACCTGTGGCCAAGATGCCAACCATTAGAGTGTTGGTAAGTGTGGCTGCATCAAAAAATTGGAATATGTACCAATTGGATGTCAAGAATGCTTTCTTGAATGGATGGATTTCAGAGGAGGTATATATGTCACAACCTCCTGGCTATGAGGACCCTAAGAAGGTAACATATGTTTGCAAATTAAAAAAGGCTTTATATGGATTGAAGCAGGCACCTAGGGCATGGAATTACAGGTTAACTACATACCTCCAAGACCAAGGTTTTGTCATGAGCAAGGCAGATACTTCTTTGTTCATTAAGAAAAGTAATTCAGAGGTAATATACCTTTGTGTTTATGTTGATGACATCATCATTATAGGTAATGATGTCAATGGAATCAGATATATCAAAAGTCAAATGATGAAGGAGTTCAAGATCAATGATCTTGGTCTATTGAAATATGTTTTGGGACTTGAATTAGTCTACACTAATTCAAGGATATATATCACTCAGAAAAAATATGTACAAGATATGTTGAAAAAGTTTCACTTGCAGGATGCTAAAGTAGCAAGCACTCCAATGGAGGTAAACCTAAAGCTAAGTGCCCATGAAGGTGATGAAGTCAAGGACATTACAAGTTATCAAAGCATGGTGGGTAGCTTGAACTATGCTACCTTAACAAGGATAGATATTGCATATGGAGTTAGTGTGCTAAGTCAATTTATGCACAAGCCAAGGATACCTCACTTAGAGGCTGCCAAGAGAATCTTGAAGTATCTCAAGGGTACACAGAACCATGGTTTGTATTTCCCTTACACTTCAGATATTGATATCAAAATTTATTCAGATGCAGATTGGGATGGATGCAAGGATGATAGGAGGAGCACTTCTGGATATATCTCTTTTGCAGGTGACAAACCAATTTCATGGCCTTCAAAGAAGCAACCTACTGTTGCTTTGTCTTCCACAGAGGCAGAGTATAGAGGACTGGCTAATGCCACACAAGAAGCAATTTGGATTAAGCTTTTGTATACAGAATTGGGTTTATTTACTAGGTCTCTAAAAATCTTTGGAGACAATACAAGTTCTCTTCACCTTGCAGCTAATCCTATTTACCATGCTAGGACCAAACACATAGAGGTCCATTACCATTCTGTGAGAGAGAAATTGATAAGCAAGGACATTCAACTTACCTATGTATCAACCAACATGCAATGTGCAAATTTGTTGACTAAAGCTTTGGATGGAACCAAACTTTGCAGGTTCAAATCCATGATTGGATTGCAGGATATACTTGAAGATTGAAGATGAAGAGTTAAGCCAAAATGTTTGGCTTGAGGGGGAGTTGTTGGTGTAAATTACAAGCCTACACATTTGGCTTAAAGGATGCATTGAAGTCTATATATACATGAAGAAGCATAGGAACATATGCTAGTGGTTAATTACCACTTTACCTCATTGTAAAAGTCAAATTGACTTGGAATCTCTTGTAATCACCTACCAAAAGGATTCGTGGAAAACGTTTTCTTGAGTTTGTGACTTCCAAAGTTATCTGTTTTGATTCAATCATTGCACACATCATTTCCAAAGAACATAGGACATTTTATGGTGTCATTGGAAAGCTAAGGAGGTCTAGTTATCAACTCTGAAGCAAAAGAGGGCTGGTATAAAGCAGGTTTAGCAGTACCTACTCAGTCTCTTAGAGTATCCATCCATCTTTCCCAATAGTATCAGAGCAAAGCTAAGGTAAAATGGGAGATGGTTTTCCTTCTTTTATTGATAAATTGGACAGGAACAACTATCAAGCATGGTCCTTGAGGATGAAGACATACTTGCAAGGAAGGAGCCTCTATGGGTACATCTGAGGAGATGAGGAGATGCCCATATTCAGAAGTAAAGGACAACCTACAAGAGAGGAGCATGAAAGACTCAACACATGGTGTGGGAAGAATGCATTAGCAATGTCCTACCTACTTAACTCAATTTTTTATTTTCTTCTTCCACACATTAAGAAGTGTAAGACATCCCAAGAGAGTTGGGAAACATTCTCTTCATATTTCGCTTCCAACACAAGGGCTGGGAAGAACCAATTATGGATTGAGTTTACCACTCAGAGAAAGCAACCCAAGTAAGGCATCTAAGAGTACGTGACCAAAGTCAAAGATGTAGCTGATCAATTGGCAAGCATAGGAGAAGAAATTTAAGAGGAGAAGATTGTAAGACAAGCAATCAATGGTATTAAAGCTTATGACAAATGGGAGAGCTTCACAACTGCCATGGACTTGTACATGGATATGCAGATTCCAGATCTTACCACACTCATGGGGCAACTCTTTACCCATGAAGCCAAGCTAAACAAGAATGGAGATTCATCAAGAGGTAAAGCTTTTCTGCCCTATAGAGTGATAAAAGTAAGTCCAAACAGAAAGCGAAGAACAAGAAGATTGAGGATGAAGGAGATACCTCCCAAGCCAACTATGCAGGGAGAGGTAGAACCTCAAGAGGAAGGGGCAGAGGAGGTAAGAAAGGTAGGGGGAGACCTTATACCTCCTCACGATGTAATATTTGTGAATTGTCAAATCATACTAGAGATGAGTGTTACAAGAACTTCAAGAATCAGAGAGGTAGAGGATATCAAAGAGGTGGATATACACAATCAAGAGGAAGATTCAATCACCATCAAGGTTACAATAACAACTACAACAACAACTACAATGGCAACTACCAAGGAGGCTACAAATCAAGGAAAGATTATAACAACTACACAGAGGAGCAAGAGGATTCTCTTCTGATTATGAATATGACTTCAAAACCAGGTATAAATGATGACCATCTCTTCTACATTGACTTAGGATGCTCAAACCATGTGGAAGGCAATGTAGCTCTTCTCTCTGACCTTGAGGAACCAAAGGGCATTAGGGGAAAAAGTGAACCCTGCATGGGCCTTGTAAGGATCCCTAATTTTTAGGGATTAAAATTAATCATGTCTGGTTTTCAAGAAGAAAAAAAACCACTAGTGGTATTTAATTTAAAATCATTTGTTTGAAAATGTCATATTGGAGTTCTCAGTCGGCATGAAATCGTGGCTATTGAGAGCCCTAGGATGCTCCTCATGAACGGATGAGATCAATAGGTTATGTCTGGCAGAAAATGACAAAATAGTGATCACAGTGTATTATATTTGTGGCTATCCACAATCGTTAGATTTATTGGACGGACGGACACGATTAGCATGCGTAGGTCTGGCAGAAAACGACAAAATAGGGAATGTTTAAGAGGTTGGAAAAGTAAGAGAGAGACTTGACAGCGCAGATATTCACGAGCGTTGGATCTTGCTTCATGGACGCTCACGGTTCGCATCCGGGTGTCTGGCAGAAAAGACGAAATAGGAGTCTTGTCAATCATGATTGCTTTGTAAAAGGAAGAGAGAGAGTATGGTATTGATATTCCAAATAAATCTACACCGTTGGACCCATATGAATCGGACGTCTCACGCTTAAACGCGTTTCTACGTGACTTGAAGATCGTTGGATCAAAAGTAGATCCAAGAGTTGTAATTCAAAGATTCCCAATCTTCTAGAGGGATCATCTCAAGCATTGGATCATCAACTCATCCGACGATGCACAACCAAAGGCGCATTTTCTCTTCCTTTCAAACTCAACCATTGGATCTTCTCCATATCCAAGGGTGCAAATCCAACTCCGATGGCGAATTTCGAATTTTATGGGTCCTCAAAACCACTTACAAAGAAAATACTAGTTTTATCAGCACATTTTGGTTGTTTTGACTAGCCCAAACCAAGGGAAACCCAGGTCTAGCCTACTTGATTGAGGCCCTAGACTGTGGCCACCACCCTCCTCTCATTGGTCCATCACTAATCACCCCTTAATCTAAAAGTCCCATGCAGGGTTCATTTTTTCCCCTAATGGTAAGCATCAAGTACAAATAGGTGATGACACCAAGCACTCGGTGATTAAAGTAGGAAATGTTAAGACTTCTCATGAAAATCAAAATCTGTTGAGCAGGGTTCTATATGTACCTACAATTACCAAGAATTTGATGAGTGTTGGACAAATTGTGGAAAAGGGTTTGCAGGTTAGATTCAACCAATATGGAGCATTTCTAGAGGATCCCCAACATGGATTCAATAGAATTTCCAAAGGAGAAAAGACAAGTAGATTATTCACTTTTGAACTTGAGGATACAAGGAACATTGCACTTTATAGTTACAAAGACCAAACACTATCAGAACTTGAAATTTGGCATAAGAGATTAGGGCATGTTGATGAAAGAACCTTAAAGCAAATATGTAGAGATCAATGTGTGCTTGGGATACCTAATGTATCCAAGAAACACATGATGTGTAAATGTGGTGCTTGTCAATTTAGAAAATCTCACAGGTTACCCTTCTCAAGGAAAGGCTACATATAGATGTATGGGGACCAAGTAAGGATCCCTCAATTTCTGGATCAAGATATTATGTATCTTTCATTGGTGACTTTAGTAGGTGGACTATCCTATATTTTATGAAGCACAAAGATGAAGTATTGAGTTGCTTTAAAAAATATCTTGCACTTGTTGAGAACCAAACAGGAAGAAGTCTAAACAGACTAAGGTCAGATGGAGGAGGTGAGTACTTCTCAAATGAGTTTGATGCATTCTTGCAGGATAGAGGAATCAAGAGAGAAATCACAACAAGGTATACCCCTGAGCAAAATGGGGTGGGAGAGAGGAGAAATAGAATAATTGTTGAAACCGCTAGGTCTATGTTAAATGAGAAAAAATTACCTAATTACTTGTGGGCGGAGAGTGTATCTACTACTACTCATAAACAGGTTTCCATCCAAATCTGTTGATGGGATGACCCCATATGAAGCATGGCATGGTAGAAGACCTTCACTTGATCATTGCAAGATCTTTGGATGTGTTGCTTATGTGCACATCCCTTCTAAATAAGAGGTAAGCTAGACCCTAAGGCAGAGAAGTGCATCTTCATAGGGTATGACTTGAATCAGAAAGGGTACAGGTTCTACAATCCTTCCAACAAAAGATTCATGGTCAGTAGAGATGTTGTCTTTGATGAGAATGACTCTTGGTTCGAAAGTGAATGCAGGAAAGTAAAGCTACCTTATGACTTGGAAGAGGAGTTTCCAAGCCTCACTAAGCAGGAGCCTACTCAGATAGACGACATTAACTCAGATGATGAGGATGTCATCAACTTAGAAGAATTCAAGGCATCGAAGTCCAAAGGTAAAGTCAAGATGAAGAAGCTCGAAGATATACCTAAATCATCCAACCAAATAATTAGAAGATCACAAAGGGAGAGCAAGAAGCCAATCAGATATGGTTACGACACTTCCTTAGTTACTAAGCATTCTATTTATCTTGCAAAAGACTTGTCATTTGAAGAACCATCATCATATGAAGAGGCAAAGACCAAAGCAGAATGGAAGGAAGCTATGGATGAGGAAATTGAAGCATAAGGAGAATAACACTTGGGAGCTAGTACCAAAGAAGGAGTCTATGAAGGTAATTGGTTCTAGATGGATCTATAAGATCAAGAGAAATTCTGATGGATCAATAAGCAGGTACAAAGCTAGACTTGTGGCTAAGGGTTTTGCACAAACGCAAGGAGTTGATTAGGAAGAAAACTTCTCACCTATGGCCAAAATGCCAACCATCACGGTATTGGTAAGTGTGTCTGCATCAAAGAATTGGAACATGTATCAATTGGATGTAAAAAATGCATTTGTAAATGGCGGGATTTCACAGGAGGTGTACATGTCTCAACCTCTTGGCTATGAGGATCTAAGCAAGGTAACACATGTGTGTAAATTGAACGAAGCTCTTTATGGATTGAAGCAAGCACCTAGGGCATCGAACCATAGGTTGACTACATACCTTCAGGATCAACGGTTCATCATGAGTAAAGGAGATACTTCTCTGTTTGTTAAGAGGAGTAATTCATAGGTAATATACTTATATGTATATGTTGATGATATCATATCACAGGCAATGATGCTAATGACATCAAGCAGATTAAGAATCAGATGATGCAGGAGTTCAAAATTAGCAATCTAGGATCACTAAAGTATTTGCTTGAACTTGAGTTAGTCTATACTAACTATAGAATTTACATTACTCAGAGAAAGTATATACATGATATGTTAAAGAAGTTTCATTTGCAAGATGCCAAAGTAGCAAGCACTCCAATGGAGGTAAACCAAAAGTTAAGTGCTGATAAAGGTGATGTGCTTGAGAATATTGCAGGTTACCAAAGCATACTAGGAAGCTTGAACTATGCTACATTGACAAGGATTGATATAGCTTATGGAGTAAGTGTTCTAAGTTAGTTTATGCACAGACCTAGGGCATCTCACTTTAAAGCTACCAAGAGGATTTCAAAGTACCTTAAGGGCAGTCAAAATCAAGGATTTTTTTTTCCTTTTACCTCAGACTTGGACATCAAGATATATTCAGATGCAGATTGGGCAGGTTGCAAAGATGATAGGAGTATCTCAGGTTACCTATCTTTTGGAGGTGATAAATCTATATCATGTTCTTCAAAGAAGCAACCTATTGTTGCTTTATCTTCTACAGAGGCAGAGTATAGAGGATTCACCAATGCTACTCCAGAGGCCATATGGATCTGATTGTTATATACAAATTTAGGTTTGCATACTACATCTCCAATGATTTTTGGAGATAATATAGGCTCATTGCATCTTGTAGCAAATCCTATTTATCATGCTAGGACCAAGCATATAGAGGTCCACTATCATTATGTGAGAGAAAAGCTATTGAGCAAGGAAATTCAGCTGTCATATGTATGAACTAACATGCAATGTGCAGACTTATTGACTAAAGCATTAGATGGTACAAAACTTTGCAGCTTCAAGTCTATGATTGGATTGCAGAACATTCAAGAAGATTGAAAAAGAAGATCAAGCCAAAATGTTTGGCTTGAGGGGGAGTTTTTTGTGCAAATACCGAGCCTACACATTTGTCTAGAGTTTATTGAAGCTTTATGGGAACCATTGCTAGGAAGCCTTTATCTTTTACCATTTGTAAAAGTCATTTTTGACTTGAAAGAATATTTGTAATCACTACTAAACTCATGGAATTTGGTATTTGGAAAAATCACAAATTTACTTGAGAGAATATCTCCTAGATTAGAGGATCACTTTTAGTAAGAGCCAATGGAGAATTCAAATTCGAATTTCAAATGTATCATGTATAAAAGATGACTAAAAAACTCGGGGGCCGTGTGACTCCATTTTCGAGTTCTCCTTGACCACATTGTAAACGTAGGCTTGGCAAAGTAGGGCAAAGCCGATGGTTAGGCAGACGCCCCATTGTTCGAGGTGGAGTAACGCTTACATCATAGCCTACACTACTCATTATCATTAGGCTTTGATTATCATGCCTATGATCTTGTACAACATTGTGTTCTAATACAATAGATCAATACTTTTCATCTATGGTCTCTCTATCATAGTTACTCAGAATAGTCATTTTGTATTGCTCATATCTCAATCATTCCTTCACTAGTTTCAATTTTCTATAGCTTGTTGGAATCAGATCCAAGCTCTCTACATGCTTACAAATTTTAAAGATAATCCATTCAGCCAATCGAGAGAAACGTATGTCGAAGTAAACAGTGGTCAAACTCTGTAGAGGTCCTAAAAAATCGAGGGTAATGATTTGATTACTAAATTGATTGCTTTGTGTATAGTGCATCATTTTAAGTGATTCCACTTGGAATCATTAGCTCATTAAGCTAGTTTAATATCTCTAAAATGAATATTTCTAATTCCTAGTGTAGTGGAAGCACCAAGCATAACAAGCAGCAGGTGTGTGAACAAAATAGAAGGTTTTCATTGATACTTCAACTTGGAAGTAGTCTGTTTTGGTTCAATCATTTCTCACATCATTTCCAAAGTACATATGCACTTGTATAGTGTCGTTAGGAAGCTAAGAGGGCTCACAAATCAACTCTAAAGCAAGAAGGGGCTGGTACAAAGCAAGATTTGGCAGTACCTACTCATTTGTTGAAGTGTCCATCCATCTTCCCAACAATGTGGTGGGTTGTAGAAAGCTTTTCGCAAACCTTTGGGCTTGCTTCCTTTTGTGGATTGATTTGGCATAGCTTGGCACTTCCTTATACAGAGTGCCACCACCTTGTTCACCACATCACTCTCAGGGGGGCTTTGTTGATATATCTAGGTAGTGATGTGTATGAACACACTCAGACTATTGGGGCACTTTTTTCCCTCTTTAGGAGGTTTCTTTTCCTCGGCTTGTATACACACCTATAACCTTAATGGATCACTTATCCTTTTCCACTCTAGTGGTAATACATTCAGTATTGTGTGTTGTGATCCAAGCTTCTTCTTATTCCTTGTGGTGTTCACGTGCTTCTGTAGCCTTCAAACTCCAACATCTCTCTATTTAGAGTTAAGGGTTAATAGTTCTCCCCACTAGTATCAAAAAGTACAAAATCTACTAACCACATGTACCTTCCCACCAGAGTTCACACTCTCCGAGAAATAACAATATTGATCAATTGTAGAGACTCTAAGAAAATTGTTGGGGCTCTTTACAAGAAAGGACGTGATGGGATACTCCATCGATCCTTATTTCCCAAGGAAATGATGCAATTCTTTAAGAAGCACACAAAGGAATAATCTCTGACCACCCCCTATGTCGTATCATAGCTCAAAAGATATTGTACTCTAGTTGGTGGCCCACAGCTCTCAAGGACGCCAAAGATTGGGCTAAAACATGTGATGCATGTGAGAGCTGTTGGACTCCTCCCTTCCGGCAACACCATAATCCTCTTAATGTTTCCTTAAGATCGCATCGATTCGAACATTAGGGCATTTACTTGTCAGCCCTATTTATCCAATGGCATGGTCGGGGCGAGAAAAATTTTTGTTAGTTGCAATAGAATACTTGACTAAATTCACACAAGTAAAAGCACCCAAGATTGTTTTGCATCCATAGTGGCCCGATCATTGCAAAACTCTCAAGTGCATACTTCAAGATAACTTACACATGTAAGCTCCACCGTTCTTCAATTTTTTTAGACAGAAATCATTGCTATCGCCCTCTCTTCGATTTAAGATTATAAAATGTTATCATCTTAAACAAAATATGCATAAATAATGTGAACTAGAAACTAGAGGCAATACTCACTTCAAAGAAGGTATCATGGTGCCATCTCTTTTAATGTTTTTGTCTCTTACTTTAATTTACAATCTGAAATATTAGTGATCTCTAACATGACTTCGTAGATTTGTTTGGTACAATGGTTAAAACAAACCCATTATGTTTAATGGTTCCAAAAAACAAATTCTGAAATTTGTAGGATTGCTTCTTGTTGCTCTGATTTACCTTGATCTATTAAGTTTCATCATCTTCTATTCCTATGTTCTGTGATAAAACGTGTTTGAAACTTTGAATGTGCATTGTATATTCTTGCTTAAAGAAAATTCGAGAGTAGTAGACTTAATTGAAGGTATTCTGTTGAGCTCAACGGGCTACAATAAATGAAGCCTTCACACATTTTCCCTCAGGCATTTGTAGGATTTCTTGAGTGAAGGGGCTTTTATAGCATAGAAGTGATCAGAGAATATTATTAAATAGTAGGTAAAGTTGAGGCTTGAATGTTATTATCTACGTGCACTCTTCTCTGTGGCACATCGACTTGGAAAACCGTTTATTTTTATGGATTTGAATATTCAAATATAATTGACCTCGAATGCACTAACTAAAGTAAGAGATAAAAACATTAAAAGAGATGGGACCATGATACCTTCTTTGAAGTGAGTATTGCCTCTATTTTCTAGTTCACATTGTTTATGCATGTTTTCTTTAAGATAATAACATTTTACAATCTCAAATCGAAGAGAGGGTGATACCAATAATTTGTGTTTAAAAGAAGTGAAGAACGGTGGAGCTTACATGTGTAAGTTATCTTCAACTATGCATTAAAGAGTTTTGCAATGCTCAATCTAGATAAGATAATGCTGCTTGGAAAATATTTTCCCCTCCTTTCCATGAACTCCTTGACATACCTCGTGAACCTGATGTGAAATGAAGGGGTGAGCAAATCATAGAGTCAATGAATTGAAGAAGCAAGTTAGCATACAAAAGTTGAGGAATCTAGCACTTTCAAGGAAGATCTTCTAGCTTAATTCGCATGCTTTTGACAAGAGGATAGACAACAAAAAGCTATCCAGTTACATCATGATTGTATAGTCAAGTGGTGTGGAGTTTTTAATGGGAAAAATATATCTAGGTTTTGTAAAGAGTATGAACTCGAGGCGAAGTACCTAGGTGTGGGTTTGACTCAGATCACGGATCTGGAGCTATACAAAAGCTTTGTCTATGTGTCTGAATTTGACATGCGTGATCAACTCATGCGAATCTATCAGATGACATGGTTGAATTACAAAGTAGCACTCCTCAAGCGGTTCATGCTAGAGGACGTAGATAAAGTTTCTCAGAGATCTTTCCTGAGGTGGGTTCATATGCCGAAAGACTAACCAATCCTAGAAATTAAAAGAGAGTCCGAGAAACAATTTCAAGATATGTCTGAGCATGATAAGTGATGTTTGATGCATGAAAGAGTGTTCTTGTTTCTACAAACAATAGATGTTAGAGCCCAAGAGACATTAATTCCACTTTTGCAAGATATGGATTCCGAATCAAGACTCATAGAGGATTGGACACGCGTTCATGATGGTGTAAGAAGATATGTTAAAAAGCAACAAACAATTGAAAAATTTCTAAATGATTGGAGAGCCGATCTTCATGTAGATGAAAATGATACTCAAGCTCCAAGTATTTTATCAACCGTGGATAATGTGGAAGCCCATAAGTTTTAGAGACACCGTTTGGGCATGAAGCACAGATGCATGGGCTTGATATACATACTGATGATGAGAGCGATCAAGAAAATTCTAAAAGTGCAATTGATATGACCTCTAAGGTTATAAGGTGCCAAGAGCCTCTAGACTTCTTTACAATGATCACATCTTTAAGTGCGATATGTGGACAAATTCCGAGGATGGGAGGATCAAAGGAGGAGGTGGAAGCTAAACAATATCAAACCAAACCAAATAAATATCAAACAAAAAAAACAATAAACATGAAACAAAACAAAAATCAACAAAACCCAACAAGAAATCAAGATGAGGCTTCCCTTGCTCCAATAAACTCCTCACATCGGATAAAGGATAATCAAACAAATCAAGATATATCTCAAGGTACAAATAAAGAGATAGAGAAATCTAGAAGGGTTAAAGGTGACCGAATAGAGATAAAAGATGAAGTACAAAAAGTGAATTCAATAAATCTCTCTAAAGATCAAGCTTTAGATGCATCCTTATGTGATGACATGGGAGCTGGTGTGAAGAATGATTTGATGTTAGGTGGTAGTGATGCATCTAAAAGAACACATGAATCAGATATAATCTATGACTGGATGACTAAATTATGTGAGGAGACTCCATGTGAGCATGATGCTAAATGGGAGGACATGCAAATGAGGAATCCTCTAGATAGTGATATGTTTGCGGATGGTGAAAAGCATGATGCTAAGCCTACGAATAGTGTAGATCAAGATCAAGATTGTAAAATACCTTTGAGTGATTCCACATTGAATGAACATTTAGAGGTCAAGAGAGTGATCCTAATCAAGGGAGTAGCAATGAGTTGCTCCGTGAGCATCAGTATAATGATATGTATGTAAATGATGTCACACCCAATGAAGAGGAACCTATGAATGATCATGAGTAGGATGATGATATACCACTGATTGCTCCTCTATATACTGATATGTATGTTAAAAATCACCATGTTGAGTTGAGTTCGTATTCTCAAGAAATCAAGCATGAAGTAGCAGATGTAATGCTTACTTAGATGTATGATAAATGTGATGTGTGTATAACATCAAAAGATATTCAATGTGAAACTATTGAGTCAAATGGTTGCATTGATGAAGCTAGATATAAATGTTACGAGATGGATGAAGTTTCGGTTGACTCAAGTGTATGTGATGAAATATCTAGGTATGAAGAAGTGTTTGAGCGAGAGTCAATGATTGAAGAAATGTATGAAGAGTGTGTCAAAAACACATCCCCTGAAGAGAATAAACAAGAAATAACTAAAATAGATAAAGAATTTTATGATAACATCTTAAATAGGCAAACACATTTGACATCAAACTACATGTCTATTTTTGAAAAGGATCGCGAGAATACGGATGAATGTACAGGTTGCAATGAATCTTACTTGGAGAAGCAAGAATTTAGTGATTTGGATGGTCAAGATTTTCTTGATTGTGATGATATTGAGTCTCTTCATGATAATGGGCAAAGTTAATCTCAAAAAAGGACAAAGATGAAGAGTTTTTGGATAGATTAGAGAAAGAAGCAGATTCTATAATTGGTGGCACTCAAGTAGGAAGAAATCACGATAGGCTGAATGACAAATGTGAGCATAAACTACAATCAAAGAATGATGAACCTTTTGTTCACAGTGTAAATCTTTTTTTTAATGTAAAGGAAGTTCGGCAATAGCCTACTCTCCCGGACTTGAATTAAATAAAGAAAAGTACAAGAGAAGGGGACTAGTGCCCACGGGACCCCCCAAATCCCACAAAGCAGGGGAAGCTTTTACAGAGCTTAGATGACATTACAAAGAAGGTTAATTACCCTCTCATCACCCTCATGTGGGGCCCACTTGGGTTTAAGCTTGTTATCGATCAAATGGAGTACTTGATGATGCCTAAAGGGGGGGATTTTTTACAGTTGACAATCCTTTTGCCAAGGAGGAACAGCGATTTCTCAATTGACCACTCCTTGGGGGAGTCACCGAAGTTGAAAGCACATCTTTCCCGCCAGATTTTCCATAGAACCTCCCCTCTGATGGCGTTCCAGAGAGTCGCGGAGCAGCCGATCGCTTCTCCCAGCAGGGCTTGCTGCCAACTGAGACGTTTTTGAAGTCTAATTCTCTTTCCAACCACCTGCCAGAGTCTGTTGGAGTTGGGGCAGGTAAAGAAGATGTGTGAAACATCTTCGATAGACCGGTGGCAGCGTTTGCACCAGGGAGGGATCCCACAAATTTTGCTAGCCTTAAGGTTGGTCCAGATTCCGTGATGAAGAATTTGCCATAAGAGGACACACTTTTTGATTTCTATGAGGGGGTGCTAGATAGCCATGAACTTCATGTCCCACCGAAGCCGCGTCCATGACAGGCACCATTTTTTGTTGAGGTTGACCTGATAGTCGATCGTTTCTTTGATGTTCGGGATTTTTGATAGACTATTCCCATTGTGCCATTTGAGACCAAGCGAGCTCGGCATGTCGTGTCCCATGAGAAGGCGAACTTTGTGTCGGTCCCAGGCGAGAAATCTGCTTTGCAAAGCGTTCCATTCTACATGCGAAATGTTGATGCTAGGGTCAATATCCTCAAAGTTGATCCAGCGGTTGGTGTCTTGTTTCCAGAGATGTTTCCATTTTTTGAATCCTTTGTTCCATAGCTTCTTGGCGTTTTGAATGTTCCAAGATTCCACACTCCGGATGCCATGGATCGGAAACCAGATAGAGTCGTTTTGTCTGATATCGGCAGCCCACTTCCAGTCTTCACTTATTCTTGTGAAGCTTTTGACTTTATTCCAACTCTTCCAAAGGGAGCACACCAGATTAGAGCCTTTCGGGAAGACGGGGATCGGGGAAAACAGCAAGGTCAAGATGTCAAGATTCTTCCAATTTGGGAAACCCATGAGCGCCAACTCATTCTTGTTTCTGAAGATCAGCTTGGCCCACGAGGCCTCCCCGTTGCACCAAGCCTTAGTCATCCATTTGGCCGACAGTTTGTTAGCCATGCACCCAATGTCCAAGATACCAAGTCCCCCACTATCTCTATGGCTGGTGCAGATGGACCATTTGATTTTAGGCACCCCCCTCTTATTGTGGTCGCCCGTCCAAAGGAAGTTTCTACAAATACTATCCAGTTTGGCCAGATCTTGCTCTTTCGGTCTCCAACAAGAAAGGAAATAAATGGTAGATGATAAGAGGAACGTGTTGATGACCATAGCACGACCAGCGAGATTGATTTGCATACCTCTCCAATAGTTAAGCTTGTTTTCGAGTTTGGCAAGCACCCAGTTCCACCGCTGTTCCATAGAGACGCCAAACCCCAAGGGAATCCCAAGAAGCCAAAAAATTTGGCCCTACGGAATGATTTGACAGCCATGATCAATGAGAAGGTCGGGCTGTGACCCACCAATAGCTCTAAAGGCGGTCTTAGAGTGGTTGATTATGGAACCAGAGGCTTCACAAAAAGTAGCAAGACACTTCCAGAACGTCTCAAGGCTGGTACTATCATTGTGCACAAAAGCGTTCATATCGTCGGCAAAAAGTCCCATGGTGATCTGACTGTGGTCATGCGGCAAACGAAGGCCTTTAATGTTACCAGCTTCCACCTGATGCTCCACCAGCTTGCTAAGCCCTTCCGTGGCAATGGCAAAGAGAAGGGGAGCCAATGGGCACCCTTGTCTGATAGATCTTCTAAGTTTGATCACCTTTGAAAGATTTCCATTAATGTTAATTTGGGTCGATGCGTTTCCGAGAAGGGTCGCGATCATCTTGGTGAATTTCTGACTACATCCAAGATCTTGTAGCGACTTTAGAATATAGTCCCATTCTAGCTTGTCGTAGGCTTTATCAAAGTCGATCTTGAGGAAAACCACTTCTTGTTTAGACTCATTTGCAAATTCAAGACCTTCCCAGATATCTATTATGGTTTCCAAAATTGACCTGCCTTTGATGAAACCTTTTTGTTCCTCGCTTAACCACGCTTTCAAGTGGCAAGAGATTCTGTTGGCAATGACTTTGGCGATGATCTTGTATCCTGTTTGGAGCATTGTAATGGGACGCCAATTCTCTATTCTGTTCTTTTCCCCTTTTTTGTGTACTAACTTGATAATGCCATTGTTGAGGCAAGAAGGAAGCGCACAGTGTAAATCTTATGAATACATTCCAGTACTCAATTGCAATAAAGATGAAAGTTTGGGTAATTATAGTGGAAATGATGATATCCTTTCAAATGACTTCAAGCCAGAAATGGATTAGAATGCATGCTTGAAGGATCTTTTTGATGATGGTCTAAACACTTAAAAATTCAAAAATCTATATGCATGTGCTCTTCATTCATCATGTGCATCTTCATATGATACATTGGAGAAAATTGTGAATGAAGGCAACTATGCTCAAATAATCCAGGCATGGATTTTCAAATTTTCCAAGAGTAATGTACGCCAAACAGGCCACCAAGAGATGGATAAGAAAATGAAGTGGCTTGCACTCATATCTACCTTATTTAAGAAGGCTACCTTGATTGATGCGGTTCACAGGTGGCTTCTTTTCAAGCACAGTCTCTTTGATGAGGATGCATCAAAGAAGGTGGGGTTAAAGGGAGAGTCTCGTTCAATAAAATTCCACAAAGCTTAAAAATGATTTTTATGAATAGAAATGTATATAATTGATTTTTTTTGCTTTCATTTTAAAAAAGAAATAGGAAACATAGATTAGCAAGTGAGGAATAAGGACTTAGAATGAAGATGCAGAGGTGATCAAGGCAAAAAATTTGGGAAGACTTCTGACTCCACACAGGTGATATGTTATTGTTCTAGTTTTATTTTTCTCTTGTATGTATGTGTATATAAAAATACTGCATGATTGAGCATATGATGCATAAAGAAATGCATAAAAGTTAGAATATTTAAGTAGGTTAAAGATTTTTTACATCTATTGAGATTACATGTGATGCATAAAGGATCGGGACTATGTGACTAGGATTAGAAAGTGAAATAGATCTTTCGAGAGAAAGACCTAGGAAGGTGAAGGGAAGACCTAAACTAAGTACCTGTATATACTAATGTTCATGAATACTTGATGAGTGAGATGCTTTGACTTCTGCTTTTGATCTTTTGTCTAATCCGACCTTCAGAGAGATTATGTTTCAGAAAAAGTCTTCATACACCAGTTAGCTACATATGTGTGTATGTATGTATTGTTGGGCCTTGCCATGGGCTAGTAGGTGGGTGGAGCTACCTTGGTTGGGTGATCAAGGCCACGACCCATGCTAGTTGCATCGTATGGTCTGATCTATATGCTATCATGTGCTTAAAGAGATTGGTAGGCAGGTGGAGTCATTTGACTGGGTGGTCAAAGCCACGAGCTGATGTCAATTTTGTATGAGGCTAACATTGTGCATCATGCACTATGTCGAGACGATAGACAATTGGCCTAAACTTGGCCAAGTGAATAGGTGCATAAGTCGCACCCGATTTCGGCATATGCTGACTTGTGTAAATAATGAATAAACAAATAAAAAAAAAAACAAAAAAAGCTGAGCTAGGATGAGGAACAAAAATAAAGAAAAATAAAATAAAAGTTAAAGAAAAATAACAAAAAGTCTGATGGGGTTTCGATGGTGGGAGATCAACAAGGAAGCCAGATTTTAGTTTCATAAATCAAGTTAGTAAGGACTGATATATGCATATGCCTAGGATGGGCTATTGGATCTAACTAGGTCAAGTTAATGGAAGAGCTAAGAAGTTTCCAATTCACTCATGTGATTGCTAGTCTTAATGCATTAGTGTATCTTGATATGTTGTATGTGATGCTTGTGTCTACCTTCTTCCCTTAATTTATGCCAACTTTAATGCATTGTTAGATTTCATACATCTAATTAGATTTTGGCATAGACCAACTTGTGTAGATAATGAATAAATGAATCAAAAGAAAAATAGAAACAAAAGAAAAGTTGAGCTAGAATGACGAGCAAAAGTAAAGAAAAATAAAATAAAAGTTAAAGAAAAATAAGAGAAAGTATGATGGGGTTTGGATGGTGGGAGATCAATAGGGAAGCCAGATTGTAGTTTCATAAATCGATTTAGTAAGGATTGATATATGCATATGCTTCGGATGGGCTACTGGATCTGATCAGGTCAAGTTAATGGAAGAGCTAAGAAGTTTCCAATTCAGTCATGTGATTGCGAGTCTGGATGCACTCTTGTATCTTGATATGTTGTATGTGATGCTTGTGTCTACCTTCTTCTCTTAATTTATGCCAAATTTAATGCATTTTTAGATTTCATACATTTAATTAGATTTTCTTTGAAGTCTTCTTTATGTTCCTTGACTATTTGATGCTCGTTCATATTTTTGATATGTGTGCAGGTTGGCACATCCGGAGGATGCACAGGTTTAGAGGGGATGGATGTGGGCTTGATTAAAACTCAAGCCTAAAATGAAGAAGGAAATGTCAAGTGAAGATGGCATTCATCCTACATCAAATCAAACAATGAACGATGATCTTGGGCGAACTATGGGAAAGACTTACAAGGGAATGACACGAAGGTCAAATCCTATGAAAGAATATCAATACAAGTGATCTTGGTGAATTCTGACCTTGTATAAAGCTTCAATTGTTCATTGCTTGATGTTATGGTTGGTTTGTATTGATCATAAAATAGCTTGATTCCAAATTTTCATTTCATGTTCTTGCATAAAAGGGTTAGTGCATGCATGCATGTATGTCTACATGTGTATATAAAGTAAGCATATGTTCCTTCACATATATGACTATATGCATGGATATCTATGTGTAGAAATGTGTGTGCTTCAATGCATATGTGTATGTGACATTACGATATGTCTTTATACATGTGCATGTGCATGTTCTTATATGTGCTAATATAACTGCAATTGTTCATGTGAGTATTAACGTGTGTGGAATGTGCATATGCATGTCGATGTGCATAATGTGTGCATTGATATCTATGCAAGCTTGCGTAAATATATGGCTTTCTATTTATATATGTCGTTACATATAAGTGCTCTCAATCTCTTCTGTAAAGCATTTCAGTTGTAGTCCGTGAGTGAAAGGCAGGTTGGAAAGAGATTAAGGCAGAGGTGATGATAGAAGGATGGCCCAATGAAATACTTTGTTCATGAATGAGGCCTTGATAAATTCTACACGGTTGTAGAATAATATCTTGGAAAGCAGATCGAATATTTTCAAGAACCTCCATCGTGGGAATTCAAGAGTTATTTGGGGTTGGCATGAATAGGTAAATCCACGTGATCGAAGAGCCTGACAGTTTGTGGAGCTCGAAGATAGAAGGTGGGGGGGGGGGGGGGGGATTGATTGCTAGAAGGGGCACAGATTAAGGCAGAGAATTCATTGAAGATAAGGGATTGACATGCACACGGTGGAAGAAAGGAGGACAGAAAGTGGGCTCAGTTATTCTTCGGGTGCCTTGCTCTATCTGGGTCAGAGCCCAAGCTGAGTTTTTGAAGTCACTAGCAGAGCCATCATTTCTCCTACCGCTATCTCATAGGCACTTGAAAGGGACCACAAGGAAGTCAAGGAGGAGCTCCGGCTTGACATGCGCATGGCAACATTATTATTTTTGAGTGATCACTTATTCACTCCTGTTGTAAAATCTACCCTTATTTGGTTGTTCCAATACCAGGATCGCTTCATCGTGTTGGTTACTTCAAAGATGAAGGTAGTTTTGTATATGAAAAGACACAGATTGAGATATGGCACATAGAGTTTGATATGTGTGCTGCAATAAAGAGTAATCTTCATGGGTATTCAAATTTACCCAGACCATATGAGGAAATTAGGGATCAAAGCACTGTAACAATGCCTTCCAAAAATGTCGAAGAAATAAGGAGAGGATTATGCTGTTCAGGAAAAGATGTAAATTGTTCCTGTTTGAGCATCCTTGTATGGTCAGAACGAAGCACCAAGCTAATTCTATTGGCCTTCAAGGAAAATACATGTGCATTGGATGAGAGGGGAGGTAGCCAAGGGCATATCAAGAGATCCGTGAATCGACTAGGAAGTAATTAAGCATAATGTTCGTCAAATTATAGAACCTGTCGATTTGGTGGACTATGTCGCTCAAGTTTGGAATAATGCATCCTACATGCATGTGAGATCTTCAAGGAGAAGAATGAAAACAAATCTGGCAATTGGACTATAAGATCAACGTCACCAAGACAAGTTCTCTCCGGAGTTGGAACCATGGGCATACGGTTTCTAATATTTAGCACCTTCGAATTACTCCAGATTTTGCTTATGATCATTCAGTCATTCAGCAATGGTTCTGCGTATCAAATAGGAAGTAATGGTATGTAATCTTTCCTCTAGAATCTCAAATATCAGTGATGTCTAACATGACTTCGTAGAGGTGTTTGGTACGATGGTTAAAACAAACCAATTAGGTTTAATGGTTCCGGAAAACAAATTCTGAAATCTGTAGAAATTGCCTGTTGTTGCTCTGATTTACCATGTTCTATTAAATTTCATCATCTTCTATTTCTACATTCTACGACAAAACTATTTTGACACTTTGAAGGTGCATTTTATATTCTTGCTTAAAGATAACTCAAGACTAGTAGACTAAATTGAAGCCTTCGCACGTTTTCCCTCAGGCATTTGTAGGATTTCTTGAGTGAAGGGGCTTTTATAGCATAGAAGTGTTCAGAGACGATTTTAAATAGTAGGTAAACCTGAGGCTTGAATCTTATTATCTACGTGCGCTCTTCGCTGTGGCACATCGACTTGGCAAACCGTTTAGTTTTATGGATTTGAATATTCAAGTATAATTGATCTCGAATGCACTAACTAAAGTAAGAGACAAAAACATTAAAAAGAGATGGCACCATGATACCTTCTTTGAAGTGAGTATTGCCTCTAGTTTCTAGTTCACATTGTTTATGGGTGTTTTCTTTAAGATCATAACATTATACAATCTCAAATCGAAGAGAGGGTGATACCAATGATTTGTGTTTAAAAGAAGTGAAGAACGGTGGAGCTTACATGTGTAAGTTATCTTGAACTATGCATTTCAGAGTTTTGCAATGATCAATCTAGATAAGATAATGCTGCTTGCAAAATCTTTTCCCCTCCTTTCCATGAACTCCTTGACATATCTCGTGAACCTGATGTGAAAGGAAAGGGTGAGCAAATCATAGAGTCAATGAATTGAAGAACCAAGTTAGCATCCAAAAGTTGAGGAATCTAGCACTTTCAAGGAAGATCTTCTAGCCCAATTCGCACGCTTTTAACAAGAGGATAGATGACAAAAAGCTATCGAGTCACTTCATGAGCATATAGTCAAGTGGTGTGGATTTTTGAATGGGAAACATATATCTAGGTTTTGTAAAGAATATGAACTCAAGCCGAAGTACCTAGCTGTCCATTCGATTCTGATGACAGATCTGGAGCTATGCAAAATCTTTGTCTATGTGTCTGAATTTGACATGCATGATGAACTCATGGGAATATATCAAATGACATGGTTGCAATACAAAGCAGTGCTCCTCAAGTGGTTCATGCTAGAGGACGTAGATAAAGTGACTCATAGATATTTCCTGAGGTGCGTTCATATGCCCAAAGACCAACCAATCCTAGAAATGATAAGTGATGATTGATTGAGGTGGGTTCTGTGACAAAATCTGTTTGACACTTTGAATGTGCATTGTATATTCTGGCTTAAACAAAACTCGAGAGTAGTACATTTAATTGAATGTATGTTGTTGAGCTCAATGAGCTACAATAAATGAAGTCTTCGCATGTTTTCCCTCATGCATTTGTAGGATTTTTTCAGTGAAGGGGCTTTTATAGCATAGAAGTGTTCAAAGATGATTATAAATATAGGATTTCTTGAGTGAAGGGGCTTTTATAGCATAGAAGTTTTCAAAGACGATTATTAAGTAGTAGGTAGTAGGTAAACTTATTACATACCATTACTTCTTGCTTGATATGGAAAAGCAGTGCTGAATGACTAAATGATCATAAGCAAAATTTGGAGTAATTCAAAGGTGCTAAATATTAGAAACCATATGCCCATGTCCAGCTTTAGAGAGAACTTGTCTATTAGCAGAGGTGGTGAGTCCTCAAGAGGCAATCAAACTTTTGCCTTATATTTTGATAAAGCTAAGGTTAAGGACAAGTAAAAGAATAGGAAGAATGAAGATGAAGGTAGGTCTTTTCTAGCAAACTTTGCAGGTAGAGGAAGAGCTAGAGGAAGAGGCAGAGGTGGAAAGCAAGGTAGGGGGAGATTCCAATCATCTCAACATTGCAATATATGTGGATTATCTAATCATACTATTGCAGAATGTTTCAGGAACCCGAGAAATTCAAGAGAAAGAGGATCTAATAGAGGTGGCTATGGAGCAAATAGAGGCAAATACAATGGAGGATACAACAACAACAACTACTACAACAACAACTACTACAACAACAACAACTATCAAAGTGGCCATAGAGGAAGAAGGGATTACAATAACTATGTAGAGGACCAAAGTCAAGAAGATTCATTATTGATTATGAATCTATCACTGAAGAAGGGTAAGGATGATGATCACATCTTTTACCTTGATTCGGGATGCTCAAATCATGTAGCAAGAAATGTGGCTTTACTTTCTGATTTGGAAGACCCTCCTAACAAGCATGAAGTGCAACCACGAGATTACACAAAGCACTCGGTGGAGAAGATAGGTAATGTGAAGACATCAGATGGGAATATGAACCTCTTAACCAAAGTCTAGTATGTCTCTATGTGTTGGACAAATTGTTGAAAAAGGATTGCAGGTTGGATTCAACAGATTTGGAGCATATTTTGAAGACCCAAGGCAAGGCTTTAGAAGGATTTCCAAAGGAGAAAAGACAATCAGGCTTTTCACTTTTGAAGTGGAAGATACAAAGAACATAGCTTTGTTTAGCTATGGATCTCAAACTCTCACAGAGTTGGAGATATGGCACAAAAGGCTTGCTCACATTGGTGAGAGGATGCTCAAACAAATTTGCAAGGAGCAAAGAGTACTTGGTTTGCCTAATATCACAGGGCAACACATGATTTATAAGTGTGAAGTTTGTCAACTTGGCAAGGCTCATAGATAACCTTTCAATAAGAAGGGATATGTGTATGAAAATCCTTTGGATCTAGTGCACACGGATGTATGGGGTCCAAGTAAGGAGCCATCTATATCAGAATCAAGATATTATGTGTCTTTCATAGATGATTGTAGCAGGTGGATCATTCTGTTTTTCATGAAGCACAATGATGAAGTTTTTAATTGCATTAAGAAGTATGTTGCTCTTGTTGAAAACCAAACAAGTAGGACTTTGAAAAGACTCAGATCAAATGGTGGAGGAGAATACTTATCTTCTGAATTTGATGCCTTCTTGCATGAAAGAGGCATTAAAAGAGAATTCCCTACAAGGTATATACCCAAACTCAATGGTGTAGTAGAGAGGAGAAATAGAGCTATTGTTGGAGCTGCAAGGTCCATGCTCAATGAAAAGGGATTTCCAAACTACCTATGGGCAGAGGCTGTGTCTACAGCCACATATCTCATAAATAGACTTCCATCTAAGTCACTAGAGGGAACCACTCTATACGAAGTGTGGAATGGAAGAAGACCTAGTCTAGAGCATTGTAAAATCTTTGGATGCTTGACCTATGCTCACATTCCTTCTCAAGTAAGAGGGAAATCCGATCCCATGGTAGAGAAGTGCATATTTATTGGTTATGATCAAAACCAAAAAGGATATAGATTGTACAATCCAACTAATAAAGGATTTTCTATGAGTAGACATGTAATTTTTTATGAGAACAAATCATGGTTTGATGATGATAGAAAAGTGAAGCTGCCTTATGACTTGGATGAAGATTTTCCATCATTTCAACCAAAAGAGCCAAAGAAAATTGAAGAAAGTGATTTGGAGATTGACCTAGAAGACTTGGAAAGACTAAAGCTATGGAAGAACAAAGGTAAAGAAAAGATGCAGGATGCTAAATATGGACCGGAGAGCTCACATCAACCACTTAGAAGGTCCTCAAGGGAGAAGAAGAAACCAGAGAGGTTTGGTTATGATACTTCTTTGGTCACCAAGGACTCAATCTACATTGCAAAGGATTCAACCAATGAAGAACCTACCACATTCAAAGAAGCACAAAGCAAGAAAGCTTGGAGAGATGCAATGGATGAAGAAAGGAAAGCCTTGAAGGAGAATGACACTTGGGAGCTTGTACCTAACAAGCCATCTATGAAGGTAATTGGATCTCAATGGATATACAAAATCAAGAGGAATCCAGATGGAAGTATAAATAGACACAAAGCAAGGTTAGCTACTAAAGGGTTTGCTCAAATACATGGTATTGATTATGAGGAGAATTTCTCTCCTGCTGCAAAAATGCCTACAATTAGGGTTATCATTAGTCTTGCTGCATCTAGAAATTGGAAGCTCTATGAACTTGATGTAAAGAATGCCTTCTTGACTGGATGGATTTCAAAGGAAGTGTATATGGCACAACCTCTTGGATATGAGGATGCACATCATCCTAAAAATGTATGCAAATTAAAGAAAGCCTTGTATGGATTTAAGCAAGCTCCAAGAGCTTTGAATTTAAGATTGTTGACTTACTTGAAGGACCAAGGATTCAAAACTAGCAAGGCGTATACCTCTTTGTTCATAAAGAGGAATGGATCTGAAGTGATCTATTTATGTGTGTATGTTGATGATATTATTATCATAGGAAATGATCTTGAAGGAATCAAACAGGTAAAGACTCCAATAAAGGAGGAGTTCAAAATAAGTGACCTCGGACCACTCACTTATTTTCTTGGATTGGAGTTAATCCACATAGGTTGAGGTATATACATCACAGAAAGGAAGTATATGCATGACATGCTCATCAAGTTCAAGATGGAAAACACCAAGTGTGTAGGTGGACCTATGGAGAAAAATCATAAGCTTAGTGCTTATGAAGGAGAGCCAATTGAAGACATCACAAGCTATCAAAGCTTGGTTGGAAGTTTGAACTATGCAACACTCACAAGGGTGGATATATGCTATAGTGTTAGCATATTGAGTCAGTTTATGCATTAGCCGAGAAGACCACATATGGAAGTGGCCAAGAGACTTCAAGTACCTAAAGGGGACCATGAATGAAGGTTTGTTTTATTCATTTACTTCATATATTGAGCTAAAGGCCTACTCAAATGTGGATTGGGCCGGATCTAGAGATGATAGAAGATGCACATCCGGGTATGTATCATTTGCGAGTTCAAAAGTCATTTCTTGGTCATCCACGAAGCAACCAACCTTCGCATTATCTTTGATTGAAGCCGAATATATAGGTTTGGCTAATGCAACTCAAGAAATCATGTGGTTAAAGTCTCTGTACAGAGATCTTGGACTTCATTCTTCAACACCTCACATTTTTGGTGACAACACACGCTCACTACATCTTGCAGCTAATCCGGCATACCATGCTAGAACCAAGCATATTGAAGTCCACTACCATTATGTAAGGGAGAAGCTAATGAGCAAGGATATTGAAATTTCCTATGTTTCTACGAGTATGCAATGTGCAGACATGTTGACTAAAACTCTTGATGGTACAAGTTAAGTAGATTCAAGTTGATCATTGGCTTGCAGGAAATCAAGGACAATTGAAGATATATTTGGAGGTCAAGCATGTTATGCTTCAGGGGGAGCTATTGGTGCATTTTACCCAAGCCTAGATGCTTGATATTACTTGATTTATGTTCATTTGTAGTCATGTGAACACCTCTTGTAAAAGAGTACATTTTATCTCTTGTGATTGTGAAAAAGAAAAAGAAAAAGAATGGCTTACCTCATCCATGATGTAAAAAGCAAAGTCATGGCTCTAACTAAAACCATGAATTAATTAGTTGAGGGAATATGTCCTAACTTTGGGGATCACTTTTAGGTGGAACCATTCGAATTCGAATCAAAACTCCCTCCAGGAATAGCTATAAAAAGAGCAAGAAGGAAGAGGAGATTAGCAAGCCTTGTACGTGACCACTTAATGTCATTTTGTAGAGATTGAAGCACTTTCTCCATAGCTCTATCATTCTACTCCCATTGTGCAAATATTCATTGCCAATGTGGTTGTAATCTTATGTGAATCTATGCATTCATCATTCTCTACTTCTATGTTTTGTTCTCTGATATACTCACTCAAAGTAGTAACTTCAGAAGCTCATATCTCGAGCTGTACGCAATCTTTTTCCGTGTTTTAAAGTGCGTTGATTTTCTCTCTTTGTCTAGATTTTGAATATAAAATTGCATGTTCATTAGATGTATAACTTGGGAGATATCGGCATTTTACTACTCACTAGTCTATCTCTAGAGAGCCCCGAAAATGGAAGGCATGTTCTTGATGTTGATGAATCTGGTTCTCAGTGCTCATTTTATCATTTGAAGTGTTTTAACTTGGAATAGCAAGATACCTAAGTCTTTTTTCTATGTTCAAAAGGAATGTTTCTAATTCCTACGAGGTTGAGAGCACTGTTTATTTTTTCTAGTAGGTGTATGTACAAAAATAGCAAGTTTTGGGAGCTAGTCATCTTGCAACTAGTCTGTCTTGAGTGAAACTTTTGAGGTACATGTTTCAAAGTACTTGGCTGATATTTTGGTGGATTTAGGAAGATCAAAGGGTCTACTAATCAACTCTGAAGTCTCAGTTGGCTGGTGTGAAGCTGGTTGTAGCAGCACCAACTCATCTTTGGATCGCATCCACCATCTCTCTTCACAATACATGCATGCATGTTCTAACCCTTTTTATGCAGGAACATGAAAATTCAGAATCAAGCTAATTTATGATGAATAGAAACCAACCATAACATCAAGCAATGAACAATTGAAGCTCTATACAAGGTCAAAATTCACGAAGATCACTTGTATTAATATTATTTTATAGGATTTGACCTTCATGTCGTTCCCTTGTAAATCCTTCGTGTAGATCCCCCAAGATCCTTTTTCATTGTTTGATTTGATATCGGATGAATGACATCTTCATTTGATGTTTCCTTCTTGGTTCTAGGCTTTAGTTTGAAGCAAGTCCACACCATCTCATGAGCAAGGTAACCCTAAACAGGGGCAAAAAGCATGGGCCTATTTTTTATCAAGTGCCTTGGATTAAAACAATCAAAACAAGCATTTGTCAAATATATATAAACAACAAACACCCATCGATGTCTTTTACAAACAATGTGTAATTTAGCTCTTAGCAAACTTTTGCAAAAGGGTTCCTACAAGCTTAGTCGTGTTCTCGTGCTGATTGAATTTTAGTAAAAACCATTGATTGATACTTAGCTAACGCACAAATGCTGAGATCATGCATTCCTTCGAACGATGTGCGTACACTATAGCCTTGTATTCTTTTCGTATTTACTTTGAGCGTCGCCTTTCTTACATTTTCAAGTACTGCTTTTTGGGAAGACAAGCATACTCTTCCGGTTGAAGAGATGTCTAGCTTTGTTCCATTCACACGGGCTAAAAAAGAGGAATTGCAAAGGGGGAACTGGAAGAAAAGGGGAGGGGAGGGAAAGCGGAGTCCATAGGTGGAAAGGTGATGTCACAAATAACGCTTCTTTTTTGCAGAATGGACTCTTTCCAAGTGTACTTTAATCACTCAAAGGAGAACTCTTCAGTAAAAGGTTAATGCTAGAGCCTCATAAGCTTGTGAAGGAAGGGCTTTTCCGAAGAGATTCATGCTTTCTCTGATACATGGCCATGCTGTGGCAGAACAACCACCCACCCCGGACGGTCGGATGATAGTAAATGATAACTACACCGTCCAAACACTACCATTATAGTCAATCTCGACAAAAGCTTCTCCAAAACAGCTTACGTTGTTATCAGTAATCTGTTACTGAATCATGTCATCTTCACTTTCAAAAGACCCCTCATTCTCCATTACCTTTATGCCATGGTTGATGTCTGGCTGAATTACTACTTTGGAAGTGTAGCAATGCATCGATCCGTGTTCTAGGGTGGAGACATCAATCATCTCCGAAGGCTAACATCATTGAGATCTTGGGGCCCTGGAACTGATCTTGCAACGTATTCGCATCTGGGTGTTAGGTCGAAGTCGACTTGACATCCTGCACCAATGGAGTCTGAGGATTCTCTGCCATGATCATGTTTGAAGTTCTTGTTTCAACATCAGTTTAATTCTCTTTGGGATCTGTGTTTTTGAGGTACGATTCAAGAACAAAGTTAAGATAATCATTCCACCATAGGAGGAGCCCATTTCACCATATTCTGTGTTTGCGCGTGTCTCTGTGTGTGCGCGCGCGCGCGCGAGAGAGAGAGAGAATTAGACATCATCACGAATCCGAGAGCTCCGAATTGACGGGCACTTTGCCTGTGAAGGGCCATTTTTCCTGTCAAAAACGGATGTTTTTAAAACGGCTAAGATTGGTAAATTGCCTGCCAATATATATATATATATATATATATATATATATATATATATATATATATATATATATATATATATATGAAAATTTTTCATAAGGAAATTTTTTCCTGTCATATGAAATTTTGTCCTGGTCATGAAATTCACGATTCTGAGTTACTGCGTCAAATGATGATGCAGAGTTTTTGTCATCATGACATCATTGTGGTACGTCAACACAAACTGTGCATGTCCCTCGGGCCTCGAGTTAATTTTTGACAAACATGGTTAGCTGTTTACCTTGACCATAATATCATTCCAGTTAGCTTTTGGTCACGTAATAGAGAAAGGTACACAAGGACATGACCTCAAATACCACTACATTTATTTAACTATTCACTGTGAAGGATGAATATAACTAAGTAACTAACTTTCTTTCTCTCTCTATATATATATATATATATTTCTTTGTGTGAGCTACTTTGTGTAACCTGTTTTTCAGTGGTGTATGTGTGTTTTGTGCGCGTTTGTTTATGTATCCGGGTCAATCCATGATGTGCGTCCATTATGTATGTGTGTATCTATGCATGCATGTACGTATGATTGACTGCCGCTTCTCATTACAGAGCTGGCGAGGAAAACCGATGATAATTGATTGAGACATTAAAGCTGGCAGCACAAGTTTCAAGACCTTTTCGTTGACGACTGCCCACAACGTGGTGCCCATGACTCGTGAGGGTTACGTGCAGGCTGCAGGGTTTCATTGCACAATGCACAGATGTGATTTGTAAAGCCTCAAGAGGACAATGATGTGAATAAAACCAAGGGCATAGTCAATGCAGGTGAACGTCTCTTCTAGTTCTTTAGTTTCAAAACAAAACAGAATTTTATAGGAAGAGAATTGTAAATTCCCTATTAGGAATAAGAAAGATCTTCTTTACTAGAGGATCAAGCTTCTAAAAACCATGATCAAGCTTCTAAAAACCATGATATATCTTTTATGATTGTAGGTAGCAAGAGACACATCTATGATCTCTCCATAGAATTGTATCTTCTTTACTAGAGGATCAAGCTTCTAAAAGCCATGATATATCTTTTATGATTGTAGGTAGCAAGAGACACATCTATGATCTCTCCATATATTAGGATTCAAGTTTTCAAGTCCTCAAATTTTAGAGGATCAACTACGAGGAGGAATACTGACGCATAAAGACGATTAATGCGACACAATTTTGTCGCTATATAATTGTATCAAATGTCCCAATGAGCGTAGAGTGCATGGTGTCAGTTAAACGATGAAAGCTTTCATGTTCCTATCGATGTGTAGAGCGATGTGCATTGCGACGGTAGCAGTAAGTGTGTTGAAGCTCAAAGTCAAGGACAAAGCATGGAAGCACATCAAAAGGTGGACACACAAGGAAAGGGAGCAAGTAGGGAGCTCCAAGAAGTGTATGTCAAATTTTCAAAAGAATCCCCTACAAAAATAGTGATTTTCATCACTAAAAACCATTGTAAATACCATTATCTATTTTTAGTAACTCGATTTTGTTCAAGCCGAGGAGTCCTCGAGCTTGAGGAGTATTAGAAGTACCATCGTACCAATTTTCATAATTTTTAGACTTCGTTTGAGCCCTCAAATAAGCCCTGGAACCTAATTTTTAACTACGCCGGACACTAGGTCTGGACAGGGCCAAAACTAGTCAAAAAACTATAAAAAGAGCTAGAGAGCTCATTTTTGGGGTTAGCTTGTTAGAGAATAGAACTTTGGTAAGAGAACTCTTTTGCAATCTAAGCTTTCCATTGTTCCTCTCTTTGATTTTACTTTGTGCGTGTGTGTGTGTGTATGTGTGTGCATGTTTGTGTGCTTTCACTCACGCACTTGTGCCTTCACTTGCTCGTGGTCTTCATACCGGTCCTCACGTCTCCGCGGATTGACAAGTAAAGGAGGTGGTGCTTACACTTGACCTACACCAAATTTTGGCGCCGTTGCCGGGGAGAGAGCTTCGAGGACGAGCGTTGTGATGGTAAGATCGTAGATTTGCAACGTTGGAAGGTAAAAAAAACTATCATTTCAGTCATTTTCTGTTTTTTTCCTCTTCATCTTCATCATCATCATCATCTCCACCTTCTTCCATCTTCTTCTTCATAGAAAATTCTTGTTTTTTAGTGCATTTTCACCATCTTCATACCATTTTTCATGCATTATTGTGTGGGAAGGAGTTAGGAGAAGCAAGGGAGAGCAAGCGCTGTGTTTTTTTTCATGATTTTGTGCTCATACGGAGCTCGCCATAGCCGGCGCTTAGAAATTTGAATTTCCCACCAAAAAACACGATTCTGTGATGAAAATCGCGATTCTGTGAAAATTCAAAATTTTTTGAAAAATCACGATTTTCTGTTTTCCCGCCTAAAAGTTGGCTAAAAAAAAATCACGATTCTGTGGTCATTCTCAGAATCATGATTCTGCGATTGTGCTCAAAATCGCGATTCTCACAAATCACGATTTTCAATAAAAAAACACGATTTTGAGAAAACACGATTCCCTACTCAAAATCGCGATTCTCAAAAAATCACGATTTTCAGTAAAAAACACGATTTTGTGAAACAAAAAAAAAGGTGATTCTGTGTAATCACGATTTTTTGCTCAAAATCGCGATTTTCTAAAAACACGATTTTGTGCTCAACATCGCGATTTTCATGCCAAAAACACGATTCTGAGAAAATACGATTTTCAGCGGGCTCAAAATCGCGATTCTCACAAATCACGATTTTCAGCAAAAAACACGATTTTGTGAATCACGATTCTCTGAGTCAAAATCGCGATTTTCAAAAACACGATTTTGTGCTCAACATCGCGATTTTCATGCCAAAAACACGATTCTGAGAAAATACGATTTTTAGCGGGCTCAAAATCGCGATTCTCACAAATCACGATTTGTAGCAAAAAACACGATTTTGTGAATCACGATTCACTGAGTCAAAATCGCGATTTTCAAAAAACACGATTTTGTGCTCAACATCGCGATTTTCATGCCAAAAACACGATTTTGAGAAAATACGCTTTTTAGCGGGCTCAAAATCGCGATTCTCACAAATCACGATTTTCAACAAAAAACACGATTTTGTGAATCACGATTCTCTGAGTCAAAATCGTGATTTTCAAAAAACACGATTTTGTGCTCAACATCGCGATTTTCATGTCAAAAAACACGATTCTCTAAAACACGATTCTGTGCTCAAAATCGCGATTTTCAAAAATACGATTTTGTGCTCAAAATCGCGATTTTCAGAAATACGATTTTGTGATCAACATCGCGATTTTCAGAAACACGATTTTGTGATCAACATCGCGATTTTCAGAAACACGATTTTGTGATCAAAATCGCAATTTTCAAAACACGATTTTCTACTCAAAATCGCGATTTTCAAAACACGATTTTGTGAAAACACGATTTTGTGAACACGATTCTCAAGATACAAAATCGTGATTTTTTCAAAAGATCCTGTTGGCCTGTTTTGACCCCAGGAGCCTGATTTGACATAACTTTTTCATCCAAAGTCCACTTTTTGAGCTCTATAGCTCGTTGGAAAGCTCGTTTCGAATCCTACATGACCTCAACTGTTTTTTATAAGAATAATGCGTTGATTTTCAGATAGGATAATTTGAAGTTGGGCATCAAGTGGGACTAGGAAACCAAGGGGGCTCCAAAGAATTTTGAACCATACCAAAGGGAAAATTTGGACTCTTGACTAAAGCTTATGAACCTGAGATCTGGTAGACACTTAGGCAAGGATAAACAAAGCATTAGATCTTCTGAGGCTAGTGTCAACCATACATCCAAGTCTTGGGCACAACAACTAAGTGGTCATCTTTTACTAAGTTCAGACACAAGTGATTCAGAAATGTCTTTTAGTATGGGAAAACCTGCAGGTGGCTCAGGGACTGCCCATCTACAAACACCAGAAGGTCCCTATAAGACACAGTTGGAATATATTCGGACCAACCAATTAGGTGCTCACATCTATGAGGATGGTCTGAGGCGATCAGTGGTCCAACTCAAAAATCCATATCAATCCTTTGGACTTGAACACCTAGTGGTCAAGTTCAAAGAGGGTTCATACATTGATAAGGAAGGAACCATGTATGTGGTCACCAACCTACCAAATAGAACTGATGAGTTTGGAAATGTCATTCCTGAGAATGAAATAGGAGACCTAGAACAAGGAAATGTAGGACAAGGACCCCAGACTCCTAGAGGTAAATCAGTTTTGACCCGAGTGATCACTCCAGACTGGATCCCTCAAGATAACAAAAGCATAGAACTATTTTTTAATAGAGAAACAGAGGAAGCCTTTTGGAGATTCAAGCCAGATCAACCTAGCCAATTGGGCATAGTTATCATCTATGAATTCAAAGATCCTGAGATACCAGGCAAAGTTGTCTACCTGGATAACACATCAGAGAAGATATTCTTGGTAACAGAACATGATAGACATGCATATACTTGGAAGAATGAATTGATTTTCCCCCACCAAGATCCAATGTTTCCCATGGCCTCCAAGGAGTAGGATCATCCCACGCTCATGAAGCTCAGAGAGAAAGAGCTAGAGAGAGACCTGAGGTAAGTTTTGCACACACCGTGGGCAGGAATAGATCAGGATTTGAAAATGAAAGACCTGAAAGAGAGAGACATCAAGCACATCGGCAAAAAAGAGATGAACATGATTTTCCATTGCTTAGACCCCGAGAGCACCCAAGAACCCTTAGACCCACTCAAGTGATCAAGGCAATGAAGAATTATTTTGACGGGTCAGGAGATCCTTATGATCATGTGGCCGAGTTCAAACAAGTGTTAAGAGCTGAACAGGTTGAGGACTTGTTCACCCAATACGAGGCATTTGGTTTGACTCTTAAGGGCACTGCCTTGGCTTGGTTTCAACCACTGAGTAGTCGCAACTATCGCGATATAGGTCAACTGCTAGACGAATTCATTGTAGAATTTTCCAAGAGTGGTATCACGCATAACACATCGTCCCTGATCCACAGTTTCAAGCAGACACCCCACGAAACTGTGCGACTAGCAGGTAGAAGGTTCAGACAGTACCTAGAAAGATGCCCTACTCCAGAGTTACCCACACCAGCTAAACAAGTGGCTTTGTTCTTAGATGGCTTACTGAGCACAAAACTAAGATCATATGTGTACTTGAAAGAGCCTAGATCCATAGAAGAGTGCGTGCGGACGTGCATCGACATAGAAGATAACTTGGGTGAGGAGTTAGGATTGTCCAAACTCTACAAAGATTCGGATAGTTCTACTAGTCATACTTCAAAGATCTCCACAGAAATAGAAGAGATAGCTGAGCAAGTTGCCAAGAAGCTGGGAGTCCAAAATAAACAAACACAGAGAGTCACTCCAGTGAATCGGTGTTATACTTGTGGGGGCGACCACATGGCTAATGTATGCCCAATGCAAAACCAAAACATTAGAGAAAGGAATGTTCCATATTGCACTATTGAGAGAAAATACACAAACCACACGGCTCAAGATTGTCCCTACAATAGGCAGGCTGTTAGACAGAATTATCAGCAACCTTACCCACAAGGTAGGTATCAGAACCAATACCAACAGCCATATTATAAACCACAACAGCAATATCAGGTACCATATAGGCCACAACCTGTCTTGGGAAACCAACCACCAGCTCCAGCCAACGTGATTCCAGTCAAATATGCTGTGGGGGAAGAAAATCCAAATAGAGCATTGGTGCCACTAACCCCATTGATACCAGATAATGACTCTCATGCTCATAGTTCAGACTACTCCCATGAAGGTAGTCCACATGCTTATTACACAGAGTCATCTGAACATAGTGAGATTTACTCGTATCAATATGAGGTACCACCTATGGAGCAAAATTGGGAGCCAGAATACTCCAATGTCATGTACACAAATCCTAACCCTAGGCCCCAGTTGAGACAAATGAGACCACAAGCCCCTAGAGGATCTTGTTTCAGATGTCATGGTGACCATTTCATTCGTGACTGTCCCCACCCACCACCTCCGAGTCAAGGACAGGCTATCACAATACAGGCTTTTTGTCCTGATTGTGGCAAAGACCATCTCCCCAGAGATTGTCCAAGAAACCCCTCCAGTGCACCCAAGATTACACCCATTAATGTGGTAGGCTTAGTGGCAGATTCAAGTTCAAGTAGTAGCAATCTGGCACCTATACAGGCAGTTACTAGGGCACAAGCATTAAAACAAGATAAACGAGCAGAGCAATCGGAGTCGAGTGAATCAGGAGAGCCTAGTAAGAGGAAAACAAGAACATGGAAGGATACCAGAGAAAAGGCCAATCGTAAGTGGAATAAAAAGTTATCGGAACTAGAAGAAAGCTTGAAAGACGCAAAAACAAAAATAGAAGACATTGCATCTCAAAACCCCTCGCATGCCGAAACTCCATCCACTCCACCTCATCCCACCCCACCACCCATTGTAAATAGACCACAACCAGGGTCTGTTCTTGCAGATCCAACCCCAGAAGGCTTGGACATGATGTTCAAAGCCTACGAGGCTCGACTTCAAGAAGGGCCTACAACTGCAAATCTAGACAAGAGTTACCCTAGAGCGGACTTAGAGATTGAACGGATGAAAATGTGCATGAAAATGGTAGAACAAGCTCAAGCCATACTTGAGACTAGTCAAAAGTTCAATCAGACGAACTCTATCAAATCAGATTTGCATTTCCAGGGCTTATTAGAAAGATTAGAGCAATTGGTAAACAAACCACAAGTTCCTTTACCTCCACAGGCTCAACCAGTTATTGAGAGAAGAAGCTCACCACCAAGGGGAGCTTATGTTCCTAATTCCACAGATGCTGGAATACCTCCTTCAATTCAACAGTACTCTCAAGAGTTCTTGCGGGAAATACAAGAAGATAAATGGGCCAAGGAGAAGGGTAATTCCCCTCCTATTCTTGAGATTGATGATCTTCATGATCAATTTCCCCAAGACATTCCATCTATTTACGGAGATGAAGCAGAACAACAAGAAGACGAAAGGTTAGATTTTGAATCTAATACCTTAGAAGAACTGCCTCAATTTCCAGGCCCATGGGAATCTGAATCTCTCCAGATTAGAGCTCCCACAATACTAGTAAGAAATGAAGACTCAGTGGTTCCAAGGAACACGGATGTCGTGAAGAACACTAAGGTTCAGTGTCATCTCACTGTAGAAGAGCTGCTCAAAGCAAAACCTGAGCTTTGGAATCATGTGAAGGATCAGGTTCCAGAACTTGATTCCAACATGCCAAAAGCAGGCTCCAAGCAAAGGGTACCAGAGATACCTCTAGACAAAATAGGGGACATGTGTGAGGGTGAAGAAGGTAATACTTATCTTCCAATCACCTACCAAGGTTACACAACCAAAGCAATCATAGATTCAGGTGCTGGTGTTGCTATTGCGACCACCTCCTTGTGGAAGCAATGGGGCAAGCCCACATTAAGACCAACTAGAATGAAGCTTCAAATGGCTGATGGTCATTTTGAAAGACCTCTAGGATTGCTAGAAGGGATCACTCTAACCACTTGTGGTGTAGAGTTTGAGCACACATTTGCTATATGTGACTTTGAGAAAAATAATGTCTATGAGATGATCCTAGGAAGACCCTTCCTACGACAATTGCAAATAGTACAGGATTGGGGAACTAACTCCTTGTACTTACAGCACTTAGGGGTCACCACCAAGGTCAATTTGAAGGATTACACCTTCAGAGATGTACCACCCCTACAGTGGAATTCTATCCACAAAGTGAAAGAAGATTCCATCTCTGTGCATTCTGAAAGTTCACCTGATCCATCATGGCTGCATGAAGATACTCATTTGTGGATGTGCAAGGTCGCAAAGGAAGAGGAAAAACGTTTAAAGGCAAGAGAAGAAGGAACTTCGCTAGGAGATAGACTAGTTAGAGACCCAGCATACACACCGATGATCTTTCCAGATGAGGAGTTTGAGCCTCATGGCTGGCCAGAAATCTTAGCCACCATGGAAATTGCTGTCAATGAGGAACAGTGGACACCTCATTGTGATGAGGAGGGTTATGATATCTCAGTGTTCATGTGTCAACCTTTGCTAGAAGAATGTGACCCTAGTGATGTCATAGAAGAAGAAGAGAATGACGATGATCTGGAGTCTATTGTGATGGATAGTTGCTTTAACTCAGAACAGCACTATCTAGAAGATATAGGAGTGTTCACCCAGAAAGAAGAAGAACCTCTCACAAGTATTAAAACAGTAAACTCAAAGGATGGAAGTGAGAGTAGTCAAAAGAAAAAGAAAAGAAAAGCAGTGAAACAAGAAGAGGAGGAATCATTGTTTGAAGTACCAGAAAACTTCAAGAAATATGAAGTTGACGACCGCAAAATTTTGGTACGAATGCCTAAGAGAGAGGCCATCATAGGAGAATCATATGATAATAAAGAAAAGACCAAGAAGATTGTAGTGACCATTGAAGAGAACGAAGAGAGATGCACATATATAGGAGATGACCTAAGTGCAAGAGAAGAAATGGAGCTCATAGCTCTATTAAGGGAATATAGGGATGTGTTTGCATGGCACTATAGAGACTTGAAAGGGGTAGATCCAAGAATTTGCTCTCATACTATCCCCATGACTGCTAATGCTAAGCCCACCAAACAGAAGCCCTACACATATAATGATACCTATGCAGCCAAAATAAAAGAAGAAATTGATAGGTTCATTGAAGCTGGATTCATCTATGAGATTGAGCATACCGAATGGGTGTCCCCCATTGTTGTAGTACCCAAGAAGAACGGGAAGTTGCGAGTGTGTATTAACCTTAAAAAAGTTAATGCCGCTACGATTAGAGATAGTTATCCACTTCCAATCACAGAACACCTATTGGAGCGTGTTGCAGGCAAGGAAGTTTATAGCTTCCTTGATGGATTTTCAGGTTACAATCAAGTAGCCAAAACCCCAGAAGATCAACACAAAACAGCTTTTGCTACAGAGTGGGGAATCTTTGCATTTCGTGTGATGCCATTTGGGCTCACCAATGCACCTGCAACATTCCAAAGGCTCATGTGTCATGTCTTCAAAGAGTTCTTGCGAAAGAGCTTAGAAGTGTATGTGGATGATTTATGTGCTCATTCCCAAGAAAGAAGGTTTCACATCCCTGAGCTCAGACAAATCTTCAACAAGTGTAGAGAATATCGAGTGTGTCTGAACCCAGAAAAGTGTGTGTTCATGGTGCGTCAAGGTAAAATCTTAGGTCATATTGTTTCTAAGAATGGAATCTCAACAGATGAAGATAAGGTACGAGCCATAGCAGAGCTACCAAGGCCAAGGAATGTTAAAGAGGTACAAGCCTTTATGGGCCATTGTGGATATTACCGCAGGTTTATCCACATGTACGCGATCATAGCTAGACCCCTTTATGCCTTGTTGTCTAATTTTGAGTGGAACGATGAATGTGAGAATTCTTTCAATGAACTGAAGAAACGTTTGTGCAGAGCACCAATACTGACCACTCCTGATTGGAATAAACCATTCCATGTCCATGTGGATGCATCTAATCATGCCATAGGATGTGTGCTTGCACAACCCACAAGTGAAGGAAACTTAGATTTGCCCATAGCATATGCTAGTAGACAGCTCACTGCAGCTGAACGGAACTATACCACAACTGAGCGAGAGGGCTTAGGCATGGTATATGCTGTGAAGAAGTTTAGACACTATTTATTGGCCAACAAGTTCAAGTTTTTCACTGATCATCAAGCTTTGTTATATTTGGTCAATAAACCTTGCAATACTGGACGCTTAGTAAGATGGTTCCTCTTACTAATGGAATATGACTTTGAAGTTGTTGTCAGGAAAGGTAGAACCCACCTTTGGGCAGATCATCTTTCTCGCATCACTTCAGGAGAGTCACCGCAAGGAGTGTCTGACGAATTACCCGATGCTTATCTGTTCAATTTAGAAGTTGTTCCTAAATAGGCAAATAAGTTGGTACCAGTCCTAACCTTTGGCCCTGCAAATAAGAATGTGAAAACATCACAAGAAGAAACTGTAAAATCACAAAAATATCACATATTAGCAGGAAGCATGTACAAACAAGATACTGAGGGTGTATTAGCTTGTTGTGTGGAGGATGATGAACATAGTAGTTGGTTGCAACAAGCCCATGAAGGAATGCTAGGAAATCACTATTCTAAACAACGAACATTGCAGAATCTAAAGCGTTTAGGAGTGTATTGGCCTAGCATGGACAAAGAAATACATGAGTGGATTAAGAATTGTCCAAGGTGCAGAGAGAGACCCCCAGTGGAGCATGCGACCCTTTATCAAGTGTCATTAATTCCAGATTGGAGTGCTCCATTGGTAGAGTTTATGAGATCGGGAAGATTACCCAAAGAGGCTAGTCTAGCAAGAAGACGAAGCATGGAGGAAGAGGCTCAAGGCTATGCCTTAGTAGGGGACAACCTATACCGAAGAGGCAAAGATGGTTACTTAAGACTATGCGTTCATGAATCAGACTATTTAAAGGTCTTAGAGACTGCACACAGCGGTGTTGCAGGTGGACATTTTGGTCCTAACCGAGTGATCAAGACCATTCTATTCTCAGGACTTTGGTGGCCCACTCTTCATATGGACGCACATACCTATGTGAAGAAATGTGACACATGCCAACATGCACAATATCCAGTGAGAAAAGACGAGATGCCCTTGAGGCCAATGATGGGAGGACGTGCATTTTTGAAGTGGGGCATAGACTTCATAGGTCCTATTAACCCCCCAGCTAGAAACTCCCATGCAGAGTACATCATTGTAGCCACAGATTACCTTACAAAGTGGGTAGAAGTCAAAGCCACAACAAAGAATGATGCTCAGACTACGGCTAAGTTCTTATTTGAAAATGTGTTCACGAGATATGGACTACCAATAGAGTTGGTGAGCGATAGAGGCACACACTTCTTGAATGAAGTCATTGAAAATCTTCTCCAAGAATTCTTGGTGATACATAAGAAATCTGCCCCCTATCACCCACAAGCCAACGGACAAGCCGAGAGTACCAATAAGATCCTCTGTAACGTGTTGACAAAACTGGTAAATAATAAACGCTCTGATTGGGACAAACAACTTCATCATGTTGTTTGGGCTTATCGAGTTGCCTACAAAACGGTACTCAACGCCACCCCATTTCAGATGGTCTTCGGACAGAACGCTGTGCTACCATTAGATTTCTTAATCCCTGCCTTAAAAGTAGCACAAGAGTATGAGTGGAATGGGCATGAATTGTCCTCTAGGATCTTTGATCTCGAACGCTTGGGTGAGACGAGGCTATGAGCGGCAGCAGGCATCTACGCTGCAAAGAAGAGGCAAAAGGCTTACTTTGATGCACACATCAAGGATAAGGGATTGAAAGAGGGAGATCAACACTGCTAAGAAGCGAAAAGAAGAAGAGTTAAGAGTGAGAGAAGAAGCACAGGTAGAGGCCAGAGAGCGTATTAGGCAAAATAAGTGAAGGCGATTAGGCCTAGATGTCAACTCAAAAGCCCCAAAATATCACATGGATATGTGTCAAAAGTCAGGCATAGCGACTTCTCAGGTCATTGACCAAAGACCCTTTGTGACCATAGACATAGGACAAGGGAAGGGTGCAAGGACGGTGAAAGCATTAATTGACTCAGGTGCAGCAAGTAGTGCAGTTAGACTTTCCTACTGCCAAGACTTGTAGTTGAACATCAATCCCATAGAAGCTTATCTCATAGGATTGGGAGGTGTGGAAACCCCTTGTTTGGGCGAGGTGGAACTTCCCATCTACCTTCAAGATGTTCCAATGAAAGTCAAAGCGCTAGTATGTCAAGATGAGAACCTTACAGAACCACTTGTCTTGGGTCAAGATTGGATCTATGACCATGCAGTTAACTTAAACCTAAGAAGTCAAATTCTTCAAGTTTGGGTACATGAACAATGCATTACATTAGAATTAGAGAACTGCATGCTCCTAAATCATGGCACCACACACTCTCTTAGTTCTTCCAAGACTAATCATATGAAAGAAGATGTTGTATGTGTCAAAAGCTCTATGATGCAGAAGGAGTTAATCGTGGAAGACCAGGTTCGAAGGCGGGTGGATCTTTCTTCTTCTCCAAAGAATCAAGTAGCCACAGTAGTGAGTCCACCACACAAGCAAACACAACCATTCACAACAACTGCTACATCAAATAGAAAGACACCATTCGATAAAAAAGCAGTTCCGAGCATGAAGAAGATATGGGTACGCAAAGGAGAGCAACCACCAACCCTGCCCCCACAAATCCCATCCATGCAAACCAACCAGGCCAAAAGACGAAGGAAGCAGCTCAGACAAGCTCAATCACAAGGTATCCAACAAGTTTGGGTGCCTAAGAAGTTAGCTGCAGCTCAACAAGGGCAATTACAGATGTGGGTACCTAAGAAGCTCCTACATCCACAACAACCTTTGTTCTCCCACATGCAAAAGGTTTCAACAAAGAAGCCAAAAAGAGAAAAGGGTAAGAACCACGTACAGAGACCAAAGGAAGATCAAATCAGCTCTTCAACATTAGTAGGAAGACATGCAAAAAGGATATGGGTTTGGAAGCCAAAAGTGCAAGTAGCCTCCACCGAACCAAAGCGTCAACCACACTGGATACCACAGTTCAGAAAGCATCCAAAGAGAAAGACGCCTGAAGTGACCTCTACAGTGCCAAATGATGTTCTAAAATGGACTCCAATAAGGATGATTACATCAGTTCGAGACTCAATGGATACCTCCACCAAGGTCGGCATCAACCTCCACAAATAACATCGAAAGCCTCGAACGAGCAACAACCATGTGCTCTTAGCACAACCCTGTCTTTTGCACCATTCAGGTCATGCATTTCCAAAGTATGCATTAATATAGGGCCACATTACACGGCCGTGCATAGACACACTTGAGAATCCCACGCACAAGAGCACAGTGACATCTGTCAAATATTTCTATTGATACTAACTTTTGTGTTCTTGTTTTGTGATATCCTGTTCCTCCAAAAAAAAAAAGGGCGAAAGAAAAGCGGGAGAGAGCTTGTTCCCAGGTTTGGCTTATGAAACATGAATGAGTCATGCTTAGTTGAAGGTGGAACTGTTGATTACTAGGCATTTATCAATTTGGATAGAAGTGTGTCTCGGCCAGCAGTGAGATTATTGCTGCCTTATCTGGTAGATGACAAGCATTTGGCATGAACATGGCATCTACAACTATGATTTTCTCTTACCATGGTAGGAATGAAGGGCTTGAAGGTCTGCAACTTGAGTGAGGCTTAACTACTTCATGTACCAGAGCATCCAAGGAGATATCTGCAAAGGGTAGTTCTAGAGGAGAAGACTCCTGCATATGGTGAGCTAAAGAGAATATGTGAAACTCAGCTTGGTGTAGTTACCCGATGTTGCTTGCCACGGAATATAAAGCAATTCAATTCTCAGTATTTCCTGAACCAGCATGGAACAGTAGCACTGGTGAATGGTCTATGTCAATCAGCATGGTAATCTCTTAGAAACCGGCACGTGTCCAATATTCCTCTGAGTGTCAATATAGGGAAGTGAACGTGCATGAGCCCAAGCTCAGAAATGCACATTGTTAGTGACAAATGTTGCTTTGAAAAGAGGAGAGGGGATCCACCACTCAAAAGATCTCATCAGTGGACAATCAACATGGACATTCATCAACAAGGTTCCATCCCAAAGGCCGAGTGTACAACACGAAGAGACAAACATCCATCAACCTTCTCCATGGTAAGTATCTTTACTCTGGAAACACCATAACCATGATAGTTTAGGAAACCTCTTCGTCAGCATACCCTTGAGCACTTAGCTCAAGACCCGCAATTTTTGCACCATGCTTCTTCCAATGCATTTTCCAAGTAAGCATGCGTAGGGCTACATTACAAGGCCGTGCACAAGGCACATACTTTTTTCAACCCAGGCACGAACACACTTACCCATCATTCATTATGGGTTATGAGTAGTTGGCATGACTGCTCTCAACATCATCTTTGGAAGAGCTAGCGGACATCTTGGGAACAACATCCATATCTCGGAAGCAAATTGAAGCCAGTAGTTGCTCCAAATCACTCTTGACAACCTCTTTTGAGCAACTGGCAGTTTTGAAAGCTCACAATGACACATTCTTGCTGGAATCCAAGGAACCAGCTCATACAACGGATGGACACCACCTTTCAAAGCACTACATGGAACAGCCCTTCCAACAAGGGTCTGTCAGGGACGACAGACTCGAGAGGGGGGGAGTGTTGAAGCTCAAAGTCAAGGACAAAGCATGGAAGCACATCAAAAGGTGGACACACAAGGAAAGGGAGCAAGTAGGGAGCTCCAAGAAGTGTATGTCAAATTTTCAGAAGAATCCCCTACAAAAATAGTGATTTTCATCACTAAAAACCATTGTAAATACCATTATCTATTTTTAGTAACTCCATTTTGTTCAAGCCGAGGAGTCCTCGAGCTTGAGGAGTATTAGAAGTACCATCGTACCAATTTTCATAATTTTTAGACTTCGTTTGAGCCCTCAAATAAGCCCTGGAACCTAATTTTTAACTAGGCTGGACACTAGGTCTGGACAGGGCCAAAACTAGTCAAAAAACTATAAAAAGAGCTAGAGAGCTCATTTTTGGGGTTAGCTTGTTAGAGAATAGAACTTTGGTAAGAGAACTCTTTTGCAATCTAAGCTTTCCATTGTTCCTCTCTTTGATTTTACTTTGTGTGCGTGTGTGTGTATGTGTGTGCATGTTTGTGTGCTTTCACTCACGCACTTGTGCCTTCACTTGCTCGTGGTCTTCATACCGGTCCTCACGTCTCCGCGGATTGACAAGTAAAGGAGGTGGTGCTTACACTTGAGCTACAAAGTGTCACTAAAGTGATGAAGCAAAAAAGCATCACATAAGTGACGTTGTGTGCATCACATAAACGAGGTTAAAAAGCGTTGCTTTTGTGATGCATTTTGAGCGTCCATATATGATGGTTTAGCATCGGTTATAAGATTCTTTTTTTACCAAAAGAATAAAAACGTTGGAGGCTCTTCGATCAGCATCTATGTGCATCTGATCGAAGAGCTCTCTAACGTTCACATTTGCACTCCACTTATGAGCTGAAACAATCGCTTGCTGAATTTTTCTTTTGTCTAATCTCTATCTTTTTCTCTCTCTCTCTCTCTCTCTCTCTCTCTCTCTCTCTCTCTCTCTATTTCTCTCCTTTCAAACTTTTTCTTTTTGAATTATCTCTCTTTCTCTTTCTCTTTTGGTCTTTCTCTCTCTCTCTCTCTCTCTCTCTCTCTCTCTCTCTCTCTCTCTCTCTCTCTCTCTCTCTCTCTCTCTCTTTCTCTCTCTCGATTTTAGGTTATTCAAAAAGTTAACCAAGCAAAAAATATGGCTAAATATTCTAACTACAATTTTCACTCTTTGTATATCATTTGAATTGTTTTATTTTCATTAATTAACATACTCACACTTATTCATAAGCACATATACACTTAGACATGAAGATGCATCTTCACACATATACACATTTACACATGCACATACACACACACATATACACACACATACATATGCACATGCACTTACACATACACACACATACACATATACACACACATACACATGCATATCCACAAACAATTCACAAACACATGAAAGGAATTGCATGCATGCATTATTGCATATACACATATACATACACACATTAACACATACTTAAATACATGTATATGCACATTCACATGCATGCACATACACATGAATGCAAACAGAAATCCATGCACATGCTGCACATGCATGTTTCATACATGTAGACATGCATATACATACAATTGTATATGTTTATAAACATACACATACATATGCACATATGTACATATAAACACACATATACACATATACATGCACATACGTACACACACATATGCACATACTCACACACATACACATGCACATACATATGTATACACATATACATACACATACACATATACATGCACATACATTCGAAAACACACACATACACATGGACATGCACATACACATACATACACATATACACTACACATGCACATGCACATACATCCATATACACATATACATATGTACATACATACATATATACACACATACATACATACACATGCACATACTTACACACACATACACATGCACATACATACATATACACACATATACATGCACATACACACATATACACATACAATTACATATATACATGCACATACATACATATACACACATACACATGCACATACACATACATATGCACATACAGTTAGACATGCAAATGCACATACATGCATACACACACATACATATGCACATACATACATGCAGATATATATAAATAGATACATACATATGCATGCATATAGACACACTTACACAAATATAGAAATATACCTACATGTGCATACATACATTTTATACACACAAGCACACATAAATGTGAATGAGCTATCTAAGTAAAGTAATAAGACATATGCTGAATATAAACAATAATAAAAATCATTAGAACAAGACTTTTCGTTACTTAATACCATAGTCACAATTCAAAACATAACTGAAATAAATACTATATAGATTATATATATATATATATCAATGTAAATATATATCCAATCTCATAATCAAGAATCCCAATCATCATCATCATCATGATCATCCTAATCATCAAGAGCTTCATCCTTATCCTCATCATCACAATCATCCGCATTATCTGATGTATCTGTGGTGGCACTCTTCGGTAATGGTGTGAGCACTCTGTGAGATCTAGATCATCCCTCTTGTATCTATCTCTCCACCTCATCCATATCTGCCTCTCCATAATACTCCAATATTACATATGACAAACATAAATAAGTAAAACATACAAAAAAATCATAAAAATAAAATAATTATATGAAATTTAATAATACTCACAAAAGCATTCGAATGATGTCGCATATACTCGCTCAAACACCAATGTCCAAAATGTGTAGCATACTCGATTTCATGTTTCATAGGATATCGATCATAATCCTTTCCCTACATTGAAACAAATAAAAAACATTAGTCTCTTGCATTTTAACTAAGATAAAAAATATACTTTCAACAACACATATACTTACAAATGTAGCTACAAAACCATGATGGCCCATTTGGCCTAAGCATGATGTGTGACCCAACTCAATTCTCTTCTTTGGAGTAGCCTCTTTATTTAAGATTATAAAAATACCTAAATTTAATGTAAAAAAATAATCAAATATATGAGAATTATAAAAAGAAACTATTAATTTGTATAGCTTCTGTTGAGGAAATGACTCTTGAAGACATAGGGGTCTACGAAAAAAACTACCATGTCTGAGGTGGTATGTTAGGTCTCCTCTTATTTTTCTCTACCATACAATATCTCCTATTACTTTCATCTCAAACAGAAAAAAATAATCAAAATACATACATAGACATACACACACATATAGCATGCGCATACACATATACATACACTTACACATACATACATACACACACACACACACACACACACATATATATATATATATATATATATATATATATATATATATATATATATATATATATATATATATATATATATATATATATATATATATTATATATATATATATGTGTGTGTGTGTGTGTGTGTGTTTATATTTATATTTATTGTATATATATTTATATGTATATTTATATATACTGTATATTTACTCTATATATATTTATATACATATTTATAGTTATTGAGTTATATTTATAGTTACTCATTTATATTTATATTGTATATATGTATTGATATATATATATATATATATATATATATATATATATATATATATATATATATATATATATATGCACACATAAACATACATACACACATACACTTATACATACATGCATACATACACACACATACACATATCTCCACACACATACATGCATATATACATACAAAATACATGCACACATAAACATATATACATACACACACACACTTATACATACATACATATTCACACATACACATACACATACCCACACACATATACATGCAAACATGTACACATACATACATGCATATATATATATATATATATATATATATATATATATATATATATATATATATATATATATATATATATATATATATATATATATATATATATATATATATATATATATATATATATATATATACATAAATATGCATACACATACACATATCCACATACATACATACACACATACACATGCATGGATATACACACATTCATAGAAAATATATGCATTTATCCCACAAGAATGTGTATTTGTGTATATGTGAATATGTGTGTATGTGTAAATGTGTATATGTGAATGTGTATGTATGTAAATAATCAGATTATTAAAAAGTAATACCATTATTTGCAGATTCAGATCAATGAGACGGAACTCCACCACCATCTCCTAATCTTGCAAGGACTATATACTATAAGTATATCCAACTTTTAATTTTAAATATATTTGATATATGTTTTCTTAATCAGATTTTGGACAATCAGAGGGCACTCCACCACCTCCTACCCATGCAACGACTTCACATGTGTCCTCGGATAGGAATTATGATGAATTTTACTATCAAGAGTAGATTATATGTTGGTGTAAGTTTTGCTATGGCACGTATCGAAGACCAACAATGGAATGTATTGAACATGAGGTAGATTATGGTACACTTGAGCGTGTACTACCACCTAGTCAACGTGATAATGCTTGGGTAGTATTCTTTCTATAAATTAATCTCATTATTATATATATATATATATATATATATATATATATATATATATATATTATGTGTATATATATATATATATATATATGTGTGTGTGTGTGTATAAATATTGTATGTGTGTGTGTGTGTGTCTATGTGTGTGTCAATGTGTGTATATATGTGTGCATGAATATACATATCACTACAACTCAGCATCGGTATGGGCGTTGGAAAATGTCACTTAGAGATACCGACAGTCAAGTGACCGTCGATATGACCGTTTTAAACGGATCGTCGGTGTGGCCCCCCGTCGTCGGTATAAGGGTCCGTAATTTACTAGAAGTTACGGACACCTATACCGAAGTATATACCGACGGATTTACCAAGGGTGAGTTTTAAACATACCACGAATGCGAGAGCAAAACTTCACATTTTTGTGCGTGTTTGAGTACTATTGGTCTTCTCTCGAACTCTCGCGTGCGAACCGAATTGCGACCTGCATTGTATTGTGCACACACACACACAGAGATCTCTCTCTCTACACACACACACTCTCTCTCGGCTTAGATCTCACATCTTGATAAGTGTTGCGCATATTGTTAGCATTTGTGTTTCTCTATGCTTAAGGTTTTATATTTCTCTTTTCTTTGATTTTGTGGAAGTTCTTTGGCGTCGATTGTTTGGAATTGGACAATAGGCGACATACATTACGCTCTGACGACAACGATCCAAAAGAGGGACATACTTGTAAGTGATTGTTTTATTCTCTATTGATAGAGAGAGAAGGAGAGAGAGAAAGAGAGAGAGAGAGAGAGAGATGAGAGAGAGAGAGAGAGAGAAAGAGAGAGAAAAAGAGAGAGGAGAGAGAGAGAGAGAGAGAGAGAGAGAAAGAGAGAGAGAAAAGAGAGAGAGAGAGAGAGAGAGAAAGTGAGAGATAAAGAATAGTGAAAGAAAGGAAGATAAAGATAAGAAAATAGAGCATACATACACACACACATTTACACATTTACACATGCATACATACACACATACATGTACACACATGCATGCTTACATACACACACCTATACACACACACATATACACACATGCATGCATACACATACATACAAATTTACACACATGCATACACACATACATACACACACATATATACACATATGCATACATACACATACACACACATATACACACATACATACACACACACACATATATACACACATATACACACATGCATGCATACATACACACACTCATACACACATGCATGCATACACACATATACACATATACACATATACACACATGCATACACACATACATACACACATACATACACACACACATGCGGACACACATACATACACACAAATGCATGCATACATACACACACATACACATACACACACATGTACACACATGCATACATACACACAGACATGTACACATGCATACATACACACACATATATACACACATGCATACATACACACATATACACACATGCATGTATACATACACACACACATGTACACACATGCATACATACACACACACATGTACACATGCATACATACACACACATATATACACACATGCATACATACACACATATACACACACATACACACATATACACACATGCTAGTGTTTTAATTAGATATATATAATTAAATATATAATTTTTTTATTTTGAAGTTTTTTTTTACATCAAATATATAAAAATAGGATTAGGGTTTTTAGGCTATTTACACATACATACACATACAAATATAATATATATATATATTATATATATACACATGTATATATATTTTAGGTCTAGATATTTAAGATTAGGGTTTTAGGGTTTAGGCATACGTATAACTCAATTATATTTATATTAAGAGAAAATATAGAGAAAAAAAAGAAAAAAACATCTGAATATATAAATAAATATATATATAAAATATGATTAGGGTTTTAGGATTAGGGGTTTATATTTTTATAGGTGTTTAAATATTTAGGTTTTAGTATTTCAGATTTAAGTCTAAGTCTTTCTGATTAGGGTTTTAGGGTTTTAATACCTACATAACATATATACAAAAACACACATATACATATTATACATACATACATGTAGATACACATGCATACAAAAATATACATATTTTAGGTTTAAATCTTTACAATTAGGGTTTTAGGGTTTTAACACCTACATAACATATATACACACATACACATACACATATAATACATATATGCATGTAGATACACATGCATACAAAAATATACATATTTTAGGTCTATATCTTTAAGATTAGGGTTTTAGGGTTTAGGCATACATATAACTCAATTATATTTATATTAAGAGAAAATATAGAGAAAAATAAAAACAAAATCTGAATATATAAATAAGTATATATATAAAATATGATTAAGGTTTTAGGATTAGGGTTTTAGATTTTTATAGGTGTTTAAGTATTTAGATTTTAGTATTTCATATTTAAGTCTAAGTCTTTCTGATTAGGGTTTTAGGGTTTTAATACCTACATAACATATATACACAAACACACATATACATATAATACATAGATACATGTAGATACACATGCATACAGAAATATACATATTTTAGGTCTAAATGTTTAAGATTAGGGTTTTAAGGTTTTAACACCAACATAACATATATACACACACACACACACACATACACATATAATACATATATACATGTAGATACACATGCATAGAAAAATATACATATTTTAGATCTAGATCTTTAAGATTAGGGTTTTAATTAAATATATATAATTAAGTATATAAAAATAGGATTATGTAAGGAAAAAATTTGAATATATATAAATATATATATAAAATAAGATAATTATATACATAAATAAATATAAAAGGAACTAGTGTTTTAAATAATTTAATTAAATATATATAATTAAATATATAAAATTAAATATATAAAAATAGGATTAAGTAAGAAAAAAATCTGAATATATAAATAAATATATATATATAATAAGATAATTATATACATAGATAAATATAAAAAGAACTAGTGTTTTAAATAATTTAATTAAATATATATAATTAAATATATAAAATTAAATATATAAAAATAGGATTAAGTAAGGAAAAAAATCTGAATATATAGATAAATAAATAAATATATATATATATATATATATATATAATAGGATAATTATATAGATAAATAAATATAAAAAGAACTAGTGTCTTAAATAATTTAATTAAATTATAATAAAATATATAAAAATAGGATTAATTAAGAAAAAATCTGAATATATAAATAATATATATATATAAAGTAAGATAATTATATAGATAATAAAATATGATAAAATATAGATATACATATACACATGGATACATATATATATACATGTTTTAGGTCTAGGTCATTTTGATTAGGGTTTTAGGGTTTTAACACCTACATAACATATATACACACATACACATACACATATAATACATATATACATGTATATACACATGTGTATAGAAATGTACACAATTTAGGTCTAGATCTTTAAAATTAGGGTTTTAGGATTTAGGCATACATATAACTCAATTAAGAGGAAAACAATCTGAATAAATAAATATATATATATATAAAATAGGATCAATTAAGAAAAAATCCGAATATATAGATAAAATAAGATAGTTATATAGATTAGGGTTTTAAAATTAGGGTTTGAGTTTTTTTAGGTATTTAAGTATTTAGGTTTAGTATTTCAGGTTTAAGTCTTTAAGAGTATGATTTTTAGGTTTAATAAAAAACAAATGTTCTAGAATGTCCATATTGTAGCAGATGGCTTCTTTGGATCCTGAAGAGAGAATGGCATGTCCTTGCACACAGTGCAAGTATCAAATTTATCGAAAACGAGGGATTTGTACTGCACATGTTAGAGAGTATGGATCCTTTGATAGGAGTCGACTGGAAAACCTACGCTATCATTCGCATGGTCCCCCAGGTGAGCAGATGGACCCAAACGACATTGCACTGGTAACCTCTCGTGGATAAAAGAGAGCAAAAAGGGACTTAGACGTACAAACAAGTACTAATAATATTACACAGAATGAACATATGGAAGAGATGCTTGAGGCATTTTATGACATGGACGAAGATCATGATGGTGGACAAGGTGTCGAGAGTTTCATGGACACAATAGAAATTCCACGATAAGAAGTCGATGAAGAATATGAAAACATGCGAAGACTAGCTCGTTTACCACTTTACAATGGAGCAAAGATATCTATACTATGTGCGTCACTCGCGATGCTCAATCTACAATCCATTTATGGATGGTCAGATACTAGTGTCACTGAGTTATTCAGGTAAGTGGAGAACAAATTGGATTGTATTGTTGTATTACAATAACTTTACTTACTAATATCGTTTTAATTGCTTATTGTAGGCTTCTTAAAGATCAATTTTTGCCAGAGAGCAATGACATGCCTCCAACACGTGGAGATGCGAAAAAAGCTTTTACAGTCCATTGGAATGGATTATACTAAAATTCATGCTTGTCCAAATGATTGCATTCTCTTTTGGATTGAGTATGAGCATCTCCACGTATTTCCAAAGTGTGGAGCAAATAGATTTAGAGAAGATGTTGTAGGCAAAGCAATCCTGCAAAGGTTCTTCGCCACTTTCCTATCATTCCACGAATTAAGAACATGGTTAGATGCAAATCTATAGCTGAGTCAATGTCATGGCATATAAAGAGCAGGTCTATAGATAATGTAATGCGAGTGCTTGTTGACTCTGATGCTTGGAAGCACATAGATAGTAAGTGGCCAGAGTTTGCTAGTGAGCCTCGGTCCATACGTCTAGGCCTAGCTATGGATGGAGTGAATCCATTTGGATTACGTAGTTCTTCATGGAGCACATGGCCTGTATGTTTGGTCAATTATAATATCCCACCATGGTTGGCCACAAAGAAAGGTCATTTATTATTAGCTCTTATTGTACCAGGTAAGTATAAGGTAAAAAACATGGATGTATATCTTGCACCACTAGTGGATGCAGAAAGTCTTAGACCTCTTCCACATTTTCCAACGAGCAGATGGCTAGATACAGCAGTTTCACAAGCAAAAGCAACGGGTGAGGATATCTCTGAAGAAGAAGAAGAACTCGCAAAAGGATGTGATTGGGAGTATATTAAATATAGTGCACTATGGTCTCATGGACGATACGTTCGAATCGCACGAATCGATCAAAATAGGTCTACTTTTGATAGTGGAGTGATGGTGAATTTTTTGCAAAAACATAGAGCAAGTGCAAGAGATGATAATGCTCTAGAAGGCGAGCTAGATTTTTGTGGTGTGATTCAAGACATCTTGAAACTATCTTTTAGAAAGTTTGATTACTTTGTTTTTGATGTGAAATGGTTCAAAGTAGTCACCTCTGGAAGAAACGCAATAGTGAGACGGGATAAAAGCGGTTTGCTTCAAGTTGACTCCGAAAGATTATGGACAGATGAAAGGGATATATTCGTACTTCCGGAACACTATGAGCAAGTTGTTTTTATACCAGATTCAAAACATAGATGTAGAAGAAAGTCCATCTCTAGTGGACTCAGAGATTCATTCGATAGTCGAGGAGGAAGAGATCATTGTTCGAGAAGAAGAGGTCATTCAAGAAGAGTTCATTGAAGAAGAGGTCATTGTTCAAGAAGACGAAGCAATAGATGATGATCGAGAAGAAACCGGCATAGCAAGCGATTTAGAAGCCATCAATATAGAGATAGATATTCTTGGTGCATCGGATCTTCAAGAGGATGCTAGACTAGAGGACTTTTGAATAAAACACTTGTACGTACTAATTTTTGTTTTTTTTTGTTTATTCTCTATATTACTTTTATTACCGCACGCTAATTATTTGAGTTCTTTTATTGCAGAGCACGATGGGAGACAGTCCTCCAGTCACTCCACATTCCATGATAGAGGAGTAGTTTTTGGAGTTCATCTCTTAGGTTCGTCCCACGTATATGGCTGCTGCATCACAGTATTGGATCGCTCGTGGTAGCACTCCTCCCGGCCTCACTCCTGGCGGCCTCACTCCTGCCGGACTCACTCCCGCTAGCCTCACTCCCACCGGTGTCACTCTCGCCGGTGTCACTCCTGCAGGTGTCACTCTTGCGGGTGGTGCTACTCCCATAGGAGGTATGTCTCCTAGCTTTGTGACTCCACCACGACCATCTTTTCAGCCATCTCCTACTGGTTCTACTAGTAGACATGTGTGTTCGACACCTCAGTGCGATACAGGTTCTGGCCTGTCTCGTAGATCGAGGTCACGCTCTAGAGCAGGAGGTTTTAGGAGTGGATCTAGAAGTAGGTCTGTGTAGCTCTCTCTCTCTCTATCTCTCTCTCTCTCTCTCTCTCTCTCTCTCTCTCTCTCTCTCTCTCTCTCTCTCTCTCTCTCTCTCTCTCTCTCTCTCTATCTATCTCTCTCTCTCTCATGCATCTCAATCCCGGTACAAATGTGCCGAGAGAAATCAAATTTTTTTATGATGAATCCAAAGCGTCGCTTATGGGATGCAAGATCATCGCAAGCACTGTTCCAACATCGCTAATAGCATCATTAATTAGTTATGCTAATAGCAATGGTCAAAAGATTGGTGCATAAGTGATGCTATTCATCGCTTATACAATGCACTACTTTGTTTTTAAATAAAAAAAGAACTTGTCGCTTTTGTGATGTTTTGGGAAAAGATCTTGGCATAAGCGAGGAACCCTGCTTTTTTTTCACTTGGGGGGTGGTGCTATGCCCCCCAATTCTAGTAGTGATCAAATTTGGCATCCGAAGTAATGGATAAAGAAATTCAAACATTCATTTCCATAAAGTGCAAAACACACACACTATAAGAATAAAGGGGGCATAGTGATGGTTAATGTGACACATTTTAATCACTTCATGATCCAGCATTTCATCGGAGTGTTTGTGTGAGTGCATACCATCATTTAAACAATGTTAATCTTGACGTTATTTCCAACATTGTTACCAATGCTAAGAGCGATGTAAACATAATCGTCCTTGATTCCGTGTCGCTTATATGACTTCATCATAAGCATCGCTTATATCATAGGCACTAGCATCACTCATCTGATGCTTCTCAATGTCGCTAACACAATACTAAGATGTCGCTTATATGATGCAACTGAGTATTAGGGCATGATGGGTTTTCATCACTTATGCAATGTTTACAAAAAATCAAAAACGTTAAACCACTCTTCAATGTTCATTTACACACATCTGCTCAAAGAGATCTCCAATGCTTAGATCTGTGGTGCAGTTATGACCTCTTTCTGGATCTCTCTCTTTTCTAATCCCTCTCTTATTGTCCTTATCTCTCTCTCTCACTCTCTCTTTTTGTCTCGCTCTCTCTCCTTTTTACATCTTTCTCTTTTAATTTCTATCTTTCTCTCTTTTTCATTTTTAATCATCTCTTTTGATCTCTCTATATTCTCTCTCTCTCTCTCTCTCTCTCTCTCTCTCTCTCTCTCTCTCTCTCTCTCTCTCTCTCTCTATATCATAGATTAATCAAAAAGTTCACCAAGCATAAAATATGACTAATTATTGTAAGTGTAATTTTCATTGGTTGTATATCATTTAAATTGTTTTATTTTCCTTATTAACATAGTCACACTTATGCACATACATATATACACATATTCATATACATATTCAAAAATTTCACCAAGGATAAATATGGCTAATTATTGTAGGTGTAATTTTCATTGGTTGTATATCATTTAAATTGTTTTATTTTCATTAATTAACATACTCATATGTATTTATATACATATATACACATATACATGTCTATGCATGCTAACACATATATACACATATACACATGCACATACATGCACATATACATACACATACACTTACACATACACTTACACATGCATGTGCACATGCACACACATATACATACACATAGAGTTACACATACACTTACACTATACATGCACATACACATACACACACACACATATACACATGCATATCCACAAACATATCCACAAACACATGAAAGAACATGCATTATTTCATTATTTCATATATACATACTCATATACACATTAACACATACTTATACACATGTATATACATATTCACATGCATGCACATACACATGGATGCAAATGAAGATGCATGCACATGCACATGCACGCTCATATATATACACATGTATATACCTACATATATGTTAAAAGTCAAGCTTCAAGCTACAAATTCGTGGGGAATCTTTTATGGACATGTGGAGCAATCAAAGGAAGCCAAAAGCCACGAGATTCCATCAAGAAAAGTCACTCAACCACTCCCCAAGTCATCTCAACTAATTCCTCCAAGTTAGGAGGCTGATTTGGAAAGATAGTTCCTAGATTTTAGGGGCACACTTCTGACTATAAAAGGAGCATGTATCCCGAGTTCTTTTAGCCATCTTCTTGGAGTTTTAGCTCATGTAAAGTGAGCACTAAGTGCTGGAGTTGTGATAAGCAAGCCCCTTGCTTAAGCAACCCCCTTGCTTGTTTGTTTTCTTTTAGTAGGCATATCTATGTGTGTGCGCAGGCAGTGTTGCAACTCTCTACCCCTGAGTTGTTAGCATTGGTTCTCCCTCATATGGTATCCATTCGATGTAATTCTTGTCTCATTGGATAGCTATAAGAGTCTATTTTATGCTTACCAATTCTCTGGAGCGTTCTCTGAGTAAGCTGGGAGCAACATTCATTTTAGTGAAGTTGTGTGATTGATATCTCTCTCTTTGTGTAGGCTCTGTTGGAAATATTTTGCTCTCTGTTGTAAGGGCTGGTTCTCCTTCTCTATGTATCCATTTGCTATGATTTTGGTGTCATTGGGTAGCTATTAGAGTGCTCTAAAGTTGACCCAAGTTTGAGATTCATTCTCTGTATAATCTCTGAGAAAAACTTGCTGGAGTGAAGTGAGGTCTCTGCTTGACTAGCAGTTGTGAGCATTCAACTAGCTCATGTTGGAGACATTGTTTCTCCTTGTGTAGGCATCCATTTGAAGTGAAATTTGATTTGTTGGAAAGCTCTTGGTGCCTACTACAGGTCTACAAAAGCTCACTGGAGTTCTCTGCATATGCTCGGAGTAAGAGCATTTTTGGTGTGCAGAGGTCAAAGAAGGATACCTGTGGAGGTCATTCGCGCTTCATCGTTGCTTAGGGGTTGAGATACTTCCCCCATCAGTGGTATCAGAGCATTTGGGCATCTTGGAGGCATCACATACAAGCACGAAGACCTCTTGGAGTTGGTGGTTGAAGATTTGCATCAACAAAAGCTTCTTGGAGGTAGCTCACATCAAGGGGGAGCTATTCTACTCAAATTTGCAAGAGCACAAGGTGTCCATCTAAGGAAAGCTTTGGATTGAGGTAACCTCAGAGCCTCATTTTCATTTTACACACATTGGAGCATTATCCAAGGGCTAGGTCAAGTATCAAAGACTAGATATGGGAGACTTCAACACTCAAATTGAAAAGCTAGACAAAGGGAACTATCAACCATGGAGATTTAGGGTCTCCAACTATCTTATGGGCAAGGGCCTTTGGGGGTTGATTAGTGGAAGTGAACCAAGACCTAGGTTGGATGAGAATCCAACCAATGATCAGAGAAGGGCCTTTAGGGAATGGAATGAAAGAGACAAGAGGGTTATCTTTATCCTTTCCCAACACATTAGCAATAGCATGATCGGCCATATCCAAGACTTGGATTCAAGCATGAAGGTATGGGAGACACTTGAAAGGCTTTATTCAACAAGCACCAAAGCAAGGAAGATCCAACTCAAGAATGAGCTCAACAACCTTAGGAAGAGCTCAGGGAGTAGCATAAATGACTACATACTTAAGGTCAAGGAGTTATCAGATGCATTGGGATCCATTGGAAGCCACGTAGACGATGACGATCTTGTGGCTTATACTCTCAATGGTTTGAGAGATGATGAGAAGTGGAAACCCTTTACCACTTCAGTATATGTAAGGGATAATCTTCCGGATTTTGAGCAATTGGTTGCTCTCATGGTCACCGAAGAAATGAACATAGGTGGAAGTTCAACTAAAAGCAAGGATGCACAAGTTTTCTATGCAGGTAATCAAAGGGGCAAAGGAAGACGAGGACAAGGAAGGGGCAAAGGAAGGTTTGGAGGAAGGCAAGGCCACTCAAGCAATCAAGGACATGACCAAGGCACCTCATCACAAAGAGGGAGAGGAAGAACAAGAGGAAGAGGAGGACGACATCAACAAAACAGGAATCAAGATGGTGAAGGATGTTACATATGTGGCAAGTTTGGCCACTATGCTAGAGATTGCTACCAAGGAGGAAACCAAAGGAGTTATAATCAAGGTTCTTCATACAAAGGCCAAGGTAATTATGCTTCTACAAGTTCAGAAAATGACAATCTCTTGATGATGCACATGAATGGGAATTCAAGCAAAGTAGATAACACTTGGTATATTGATAGTGGATGTAGCAACCATATGAGTTGCAATGCTTCTTGGTTTACTAATCTACATGTTCCCAAAGGTAAAGGACATGTAGAAACAGGTGATGATACAGCCCATGAGATCTCCCATGTTGGAGATGTAGCTTTGGATGACAAGGAGGAAGGAAGATGTCTCAAGGATGTCTTGCATGTACCTACTATCACAAAGAACTTGGTGTCCGTTGGGCAAATGGTTGAAAGAGGCTATCAAGTAAAGTTCAACAAAGGTGGATGCTTTGTGGAGAACCCTAAGCAAGGTTACAAGGTCATAGCAAGAGGAAAGAAGCAAGGGAGACTCTTCACTTTGGAGGTAAATTCTCATTCCACTCAACATGTCTACTTCACATATGGAAACAAGAGGATTTCGGAGTTGGACTTGTGGCACAAGAGGATAGGTCACATCAACATACAAAGAATGAAGGAAATGCAATTCAAGAGGCTGGTTGAAGGTCTTCCCAACTTCCAAGGACAAGGTATGAAGCATTTATGTGAATCTTGTCAACTAGGGAAGCAAGCGAGACTTCCATTCAAGAAGAGTGGCTACATAAGCCAACATCCATTGGAGTTGATACATACAGATGTGTGGGGGCCAACCAAAGAGCAATCCATTGGAGGTAACAAGTACTTTGTCACTTTTATAGATGATTGCACAAGGATGGTTTGGGTTTATTTCATCAAAAACAAATCAGATGTGTTTACATGTTTCAAAGCATTCAAGGCAATGGTAGAGAAGGAAACAGGTACATATATCAAGAAGCTAAGGTCCGATGGAGGGGGAGAATATTTCTCCAATGAGTTTTCTAATTTTTTAATGGATCAAGGCATCAAGAGGCAAGTAACATGCAGGTACACCCCCCAACAAAATGGAGTAGCAGAGAGAAAAAATAGATACATTGCCGAGATCGCTAGAGCAATGCTTAATGAGATGAATGTACCTAACATGTTTTGGAGTGATGCAGCAAATACCGCCGTGTATCTTATGAATAGGGCTCCTACCTCAGGGATCCATGGCTTGACACCATATCAAGCCTATTATGGTAAGAAACCTGATCTTTCCCACTTGAAGATATTTGGATGTACTTGTTATGTACATGTGCCAAGTGAATTGAGGCACAAGCTACAACCAAAGGCAGAAAAGTGTGTGTTTCTAGGATATTCAAATGATCATAAAGGTTACAGGTGCTTCAACCCAAACACAAAGGACTTGAGGATATCAAGGGATGTAGCATTTGATGAGCTACTCCCTTGGTATAAGAAGTATGATTGTATGCAGGACTATGAAGAAGAAAAGCATGGACATGATGAAGAACAAATCGACCTAGAGCTAAGCGGCCCAAGGTGTTCCATCAATGAAGATAGTTCAAGCATGAACTCACCATGGAGGGGGAGATCTTCATCAAGCTATGAAGCACAATCAATCAACAAAGGCAAAGCAACATTGGTGGAGTTGGATGAAGAAGGTAATGAAGTTGAAGATGATGAAGGACACATGATGGAGAAAGAAGCCATGTCAAAGAAAGAGATCAAGTTCCCAAGGCAAAGGAGGTTTATTCCTCCAAAAGGTGAAGAAAGGAAGTCTTCTAGAGTTAAGTATCCAACTCAAAGGTTTACTTATGATTCATACATGGCAACACATTATGCATATATGAACAAAGTAGTAGAAGATCATGAGCCCGATTGCTATGAAGATGCAAGCAGGTACACCGAATGGAAAGAGGCAATGCAAGAAGAGATCGACGCACTTGAGGAAAATCAAACATGGACTCTAGTGCCCAAGAAGGAGAACATGAAGGTAATAGGTAATAAGTGGGTGTATAAAGTAAAGAGGAATTCAGATGGATCTATTTCTAGGTTCAAAGCAAGATTGGTGGCCAAGGGTTTTGCACAAACCTATGGAGTGGACTTTGAAGAGACATTCAGCCCCGTGGCAAAGATGAGCACCATTAGGACACTCATTGCAATGGCTGCTAGCAAAGGATGGAAGCTTTTCCAATTGGATATCAAGAATGCCTTTCTCAATGGAGACTTGGAAGAAGAGGTATACATGGAGCAACCACTAAGTTTTGTTCATAAAGAGTTTCCACATCATGTTTGTAGGTTGAAGAAGGCACTTTATGGCCTAAAGCAAGCTCCAAGGGCTTGGAACCAAAGATTGGTGGACTATTTGATCAAATGTGGTTACAATCAATGCAAGGCGGATCCATCTCTCTTCATCAAACAAAGAGGAGAACTTGTGGTCTACATGTGTGTGTATGTAGATGATCTTATCATTACAGGTAATGATACAAAGGGCATTGAGGAGATCAAGGCAAAGCTTGGAAAGGAGTTTAGGATCTCTGATCTTGGAGATCTTAGGTATTTTCTTGGCATTGAAGTTGTATACAAAGAAGAAGGTATTATGCTCATACAAAGGAAGTATATTCTAGACCTACTTGAGAGGTTTGGGATGCTACATTGCAAGCCTATTTCAAATCCCATGGAAGTTAATGTAAAGCTAAGCTCCATTGATGGAGAGCCATTAGAGGATGTAACTTTGTATCGATCTATTGTAGGCTCTTTCAATTATGCCACAATAACGAGGCCCGACATAGCATATGGAGTTGGAGTGTTATCACAATTTATGCATAGTCCAAGGACTACACACTTGCAAGCTGCAAGAAGAATGTTACGATATCTCAAGGCCACTATAAATGAAGGATTGTTCTATTCATTTGATGATGATATGCAGGTCAAAGCTTATTCTGATGCCGATTGGGCCGGTTCGAAGGAGGATAGAAGAAGTACAAGTGGTTACCTAGTCATGCTAGGTAGCAAGATCATCTCATGGATTTCAAAGAAGCAACCCACGGTGGCATTATCTTCCACCGAGGCTGAGTATAGAGCTTTGGCTCAAGTCACATGTGAGCTAATGTGGATTAAGAAGTTATTTATGGAGCTTAATTTGCAGGTTGACACATATCCAATTTTTTGTGACAATATGAGTAGCATTCATCTAGCATCGAATCCTATCTATCATGCTAGAACCAAGCATATTGAAGTGCACTATCACTTCATAAGGGAAAAGGTGATATCGAAGGAAGTTTCAGTACATCATATTGGTACCAAGGACCAAGTTGCCGACAT